>JAUTBX010195487.1:3425-14845 GCA_032361465.1 Lepetodrilus tevnianus
TTCAGTGTTACCCCAAAGTATAATCTCATTCATTCTGCTGGTAATACCATGACTTCAGTGTTACCCCAAAGTATAATCTCATTCATTCTGCTGGTAATACCATGACTTCAGTGTTACCCCAAAGTATAATGTCATTCATTCTGCTGGTAATACATTATTACACTGTCATTTCCGTCGGACGTGTTGTCATGACAGCGTTCTGCAAATACCATCACACCTAGTGTTTGTTACCTCTTTATGGTTTGGTTTAGCCTTGCACATTGCAACACTCGTCATCTTCAGCCAGTAGTAGGTCACTAGCCAATTTCTACCATGAGCTCAGATCATGTTAAAACTCTTTATGAAACGCATGGACATTCCACTAACGAATTCCATAGTTGCAATTCCCCAGAATTATTTCAATATTCCTGCTTCATATATATAATATATGTATATTTATTGTGATGAAATTATAAGAGATTTAGAGATTATGGAGGATCAGTGAACAAACCAGGATGACATGGGCGGTATTATTTTGTTTGTTCTAAGGCGTTGGTCTGGACTATGCCTGTGCAATACCTACTATACTTTAATCTTACCATGTATTATTAACATCTGGAAAGAAATTCGGATTCCAAACGGCGAGATTCTTTGCCGAGCTTTCTTTCTCTATTTTTTATGCATTCCATGAACGGATGTCTTTGTAATAGAAGAAGGCTAATAATGAAATATTGTTACGAGATTAACAGTATAATTCTGTATGATGAATGCGTGTATTATTGTTATCCTCTATGTTTGGCGCGGTGCAATATCTGTCCTGTTATGTAAATACTGCTGTCTGTACATAGACTAACCAAGCATACTGTACAGCCATTCTGAGAGTCCTTGGGACAAATTTACAACATAGCTTGCTAGTGCTTCATAGGATGTAAATATGAAACTGAATGAATTTTGGGCAATGAAGGAGGGAAACTTGATAAACTTACTTCAACCTTTTGCTCTCAATGTGTTACATTATACATTTTTAATATTTATTTATTCTTGGTGATTTTAGTAATGTTATGCTCAAAATTCTCTCCGAATATGAATGAATGTGTGATTCTCTCATTTCACATGATTAATTTAGTCCATGCTTGTGTCTGACACTAAGAGTTAACCTTAACCATCTCCATCAAGGATTAATCTCAGTTACTGCTCCATCCATCCACCCGGCATCTCAGGTTGCCATCGGTAGAATGAGGGTTAAAGATTACGCTTGATTGCTAGAGTGGCCAAGGAGCTGTATTCTACTGTGATTCAATTACATCAATTTTAGAAAATCTCATTTCTTTTGGTACCTAACCATAGTAATTTGTAAAATGTTATCATATCATTGAATATCGGACTGGAGAATATTGAAACTATAAATTGAAGATGTTTTTAACTAATATAAATAAGAAAAGTACAGTTAGTTATATTGTATATTAACATTGTCACACTATGAAAGGTAATAAAATGTGTCTACCAATTTTGTGATTAGATGAGAAATATGACTTTCAAGTAGTCTATAAATTAGAATGTTAATATATTCTGGAGACGTTCCTGGGTTGTGACACACAAGAAAGTAAAACATTAGTAGACATGTTAGGCATTAGTGTACAGTATATGTTTGAGTTTTTTATATTTTGTTGCCAAAGAAATGTATAAATATTTAGCTTATTGTCCTGTTATGTGTGTTTCTGTTTATAGGTTGCCATGTTACTTATCAGTTCAAGCTCATGGAAATCAATAGTGATTAGAAAGAAAAAGAAAGGTTTCGATTAATTATATTTTCAGTAGTTTTTATTTCTCCTGAAATTATATATATATATTTTTTTATTCCTTCAATATAACATTTGACAGAAATGTTTGGCCTACTATCGGCATGCATGGCCTTCAGAAAACTCATCTCAAACTGCTGGGTCCGCTAACTGAAACTCAAGAAATATTTGTATGTATGAATCTCGTTTTGGGTCACGTAGTCCCACAGAAACCTCCAGACCTCAGTATGAATTTAGTTCTTAAGGTCAAAGGTGAGAGGTCACAGCACTTCCATGGACGTCAGCACTGGGTTTTTTTGCTGGCCAATTGCCATTATTTGATAGAGCAATGACAAGAGAAGGTTACAGTTAAAAGGTCATTTGGGTCAGAGAAGGTTAAAGTTCAAAGGTCATTGGTCGTATTGATGGAACTGAGATGAAAATTTGAATATGATGATGGTGAATTATGGAACTGTTCTGCTTTTTGGGTTTGTTTATTTATTCGTCGCAAATGGGTGAAAGATTCCCACAGCGATGTTGAACTCCATAATCACTCGCTGGTTTTTTCTTCCTTTTGTTATATCATTGCTTATGAATAATTCCTTTCCCCAATAGTAAGTAAATGCTAGTGCTGGTATCGCTAGAATCACTATGTAGATGATTATATATGCACATAGCAATGGGCGTGAGTGTTGTCTGTAGGCCTCTAGTTAATACACAGAGATTACCACAGTTCTTTCATGTCGTATTCAGTTACTTATTTCATATTTCCTACAGTTAATACACACATGTATATATAATATATATAATAGTACAGTATCTGTGGAACATTAGGCATGTATCAAACCATACTTTACTGTAGTCTTTCTATCGTTTGAATAACCTCTAGGTGACTAAACCAATTTTATGTGAATACACCATTATTTCCTTTTGTGTCAAATATTTTATTTATGTTACTGATATATTTTGTTTTTGTAAGATTAGAAGATCCTATTCTGAGAATCGTCTGCAGACTATTATGTACATGGTCTCTGGTTTCAGAAGTAAAACCTGTAACTTTGATAATCCTTTCTTCCATAGTATACTGTTTACCAATTTCTGATACCTTTGCTACCAATTGCAAGAATTATATTAGATGAATATTGAAATGTAACAATGTACGGTGTATGAAAAATAGGTTTTTACTTTTCAAATATTAAGTGAAATTACAATTATGACATTGATATTAATGTCATATTAAAGTCACACGAGAAGTCTGGGAATGCTGTGTTTTCTGAGAGTGACATTATATGTCAGAGATACCATAAGATAAGTTACCATTTCAGATTGTTTTCAAACTTGTGCATTCCATTCATATCATTCAGGTTGATTTAATTACAGCACCCAAGATTTCGTGTATTGTGATTTTTCACTTATGAAATGTACTTGTGATATCAGCATCGATATTTGACTTCACTTACATAAAAGACCAGCAACCATTGTGTATGTGAGATTTCACCAAATTTGTACAGACCGCACAGACCTGTGTACGGTATAGTCACTTAGCTCTCAGCCTTTGCTGGAGTTGAGACTAGATCAAATCTAAATGGTTCGACACTGCACACACACGTGTAAATTTGACACTGAGAGTATGTTGTTTGTTGCGATGCAGTAGGAGTTTGATAATTGTGCTGCATGTGTTTGTGAGGTGAAGGAGGTAGATCTATGGAGGCGAAGGAGGTAGATCTACGGAGGTGAGAGGAAGCCTGTACATTGGCAGATTGTTTGTTGTTACTGTGCCGTGTGTATTGATACTAAATGTGCATGAGGTAAAGCAGGTGTTGGTAGATAGCTGTGTCGCCATCAAATGCTTGCAGTATGCATCGGTATGGGAATGTGGTCAGCTTTCAACTTAAAATGTTCTATTGTTCTAACATAAATGTGAAATTATAGGCACAAAAACCAAGGAATTCTATTTACTATTCTGTAAATAAAATTCATCATTGAGATATTAGTCTTGAAGTTTATTTAACCCTCTCCATGCTGAAGGCAACCAGAGATATCCTAAAGAGCAGTTTGTCTAATCCAGTAGGGTGAGGGTTAAATGCATTTCTCCTGCTACATTACACGCACTGCGAGTATGTGGTGAAAGAAGAGATATAAAATCTTCAATACATACCATGTTTTCATGCTTCTTAGTAACTTTCCAAAGAAGCTCTGTGAAATTTGCCATTCTTTACATTTCCACATGTGTAATTTCTCTCAATATCATACTAGGAAATACTATGATTGAATGATAGCTATTGGTCATTTTCACCCTTTGGATTCCATGATACAGATTCGTATGCTTCGGCAGAGCTTTGTGCAATTTCAATCACGTGCAATTCATAGTCTATACTTTAATATGGCTGTAATGTATAAATAGACAAAACATAGCCTCACGGTGATCATACATTGAGAAATTAGTTTGGATGTTTTCTCTTTGTTATATACGGTAATCATAGTAGTAATGACATTTTTCAGTTTGTTTCTGTGAAACATCTAGATAGCTCATCTTGTTAACATGATACTGTGGGTAGTAATTACGGTAGATAATGACATAATGAAACCAAATGTTGCCTCCATGTCTAGGCTGTATCCAGAAGATAATTAGAAGAAAGATAAATGTTATTATGTACGTCACAATGATTGTTAATAGCATTTGTTGTCGCAGAAAGTACCTTAAAATAGAAACATTTTGTACATCGTTAGCGAATTACTATCACAATGAAACTTGAATGTCATTTGTTGTCACAGATAGGAGTACATTAAAGCTAGATAAAGCCTGAGTTAGACACTATAGCTGTTACTGTCATCTCTCATTACTACACCAATAGCTCTCGGCACTTCATTGTACAAATGCTAGGACCAGTCATCTGTGTGTGATGTCTTCATGCATAATAATAGCATGCTAATAAACAAATACACCTGTTAAAACATCTTTCTTTCTTATTTTCCCATGTTGACGGCTGTGGCCTGTGCAGTTGATACTTCAGGAGACGAGTGTTTGTATAATCTTACTTTACTTTAAAACATTCAGAGACTGGAATGCAACCCGTCAGAAATCTACGAGCCGAGTCATTGAAAATATTAACATGGAAGTGAGGACAGTTTGGAAACACTTCATCAGTGTATAAAAACTCCATGAAGAAATTGTGTATTTGGCACTCTATAACAGGCCCCGAGATTACGAAACTTTTCTGAGTACTCAAAATGTTGTTCATAAAACGTCATTTTTAGCATAGCACACGAGTTGAGCACAAAAAAAAAGTACTTAGAAAAGTTTCGTAATCTCTGCAATTTTTCACGGATCTGCATAAATCTGCTGTTTTATTTGTCCAGCAATCAATTTATTTGCACTGGACGTAGCGTTGTTCCTGAAGCCTCCAGACCATGGGCTTTTTTTCTGCTGAAATCGCAATTTCTACCATGCCTGCTATTCTCATTCTCTTCGTTGCTGGATAATTTTAATTGACAATGAAAATGAAAAAGACATTTGCAACGCAGTTTTCAGCATAAGCTGTTGCTTAACCCTCTCCATGCTGGAGGAAACTGGAGATGCCATAAAGAGAAGTGTCTATCCAGCAGGGAGAGGGTTAACTATGTGCTACAGGCGTTTCAAGTTTCAATCTTGACAGCGGGGTTAAACACAAAATCAAAACATGGAAGGACTAACATTTACTTTATTTAAGAAAGTGAAACATTATCAAACAACAAATTGTTTACAACAAAATATCAGCAACTAAGACGAACACTTAAATGGTAATTTCTGTGAAATTGTGCGCCCCAGTAACAATAGGACAACATGGTAACATGTTAAACGTAACAGACTTTCTGATGTAACAAGCTGACCGACGATCCTGACCTAATGGTGGATTGTCGACACCACATGGAGATTACTAAAATCAGATGTTGCATTGGATTACATTTTTAGCAAAATAACGAGCAATATTCGTCAAATGATTTCCATTTTAAATTATTAGGTTTAGAATTACATTTGTATTCATATACCATATGTGTGCCTTTAAATACCACTTTCTCAATACACATTTATAGAAATATATGAAATTATGATTGAACCAATCTTCTACAAAATATATAACATATCAAAACATATATATAAACAAGCACTTTTATTAAAATAAAATTAAGGCATGGCTATAAAAGCATATTGTAACTAAAACATATGCTGTAGCTTCCTTTGGTACAGGAATGTGTGGAAATGAACAACTACAAATACATCTAATGTATGCAGGACAGTACTATGAAAGCGGGGAATATGATCACATTGCATACCGTACTATCTACGCTACAAGTACCACTTGGTGGTCAAATGTTCCAGGGAAAATGTGGAAATTATAAATATCTTAAAGGTTTAGTAGAGTACCAGAATTCCAAGATGTATATTACCCGTTAAGATGAGATGGAATTATGAATGTTAACCTTCTAGCGCCTAAAACGGCTGGGTTGAATACCCCTCAGGGAGTCGAGGTGAAATTAGAGCACAGTGGAGTAAAGATAATGTAGCGCTCGAGTATGCATTAGCATTGAATTAAAAGGGGACTTTGTTTATGTATTATTATTATTACATATGGAAAATGCTTGTAGTACAACATGCTAAGTGTTTTGTAAACCCAACGAATACATTTCTTCACCGTGGAAGACTATCGAATGTAATAGAACCCTCTGTCCACGAGATCTGAGAATTAATTCAGGTCATTAACATCTGTACATCTAATGACAAAGTTTATACCTGGATTAACCCTTTCTCTGCTGCTGTAATCACAGATGCCGATAGATAGAGTAGCTCACGCTGCTGTCAGCATTGAGAAGTGACAAGACAGGGCTCCTCTGTACGAAGCTGCACAACTCTACGATAACTTTAAAACTCACACTATAGCCATAAACTATACCAGGAGTATTATTTATGTTACTTTGTGTATTCGCTACACAGCTGCAAAGTAAACGGCAAACTGAACAAACAATGGCTTAAAGGATGAATGTTGTATTACTATATTTACATGTATATTGACAAAATTGGAGATTCCATGTCATGATAGCAATATATAAAGATGTGGAGGGAATGAAACAAAGCTAGACATTTTATATTAATTCAATAAAAAAAAGAAACAAAAATAATCTTGTTAAAAAATAATAAAGAGAGTGTAAAGACAAATCACATAGAGCAGGTCAGCTGTTGCTACCAAGACATGGATTATGCAAAAGTAAACATGACGTAAAGTATTCAACACCCTGAACAAGATAAGACAGAATCTGTCTGCACAATTGAAATATGGTGGAAAATTATGCATATGAGAAAAAAACTGTCACAATCATATTATTTGGGACATTATTAATTGCTAGCTTTAATAAAGTAGCCATTAGAAAATGAATGCTCAAATAGCAAAATAATGAACAGTAATATAAATGTAGATATGAGATTACGCACCAACTTTATGTATTTACATGAAATCCCAAATCTGGATCACTTTTGATGATTTCTACATTTTTAGAATTTGTATGTATTACATGTATCATAGTCATATCAATGAAGCACCTTAACAATTGTTTGTTCCTACATAGCGCTACGTCCTTATGTCATGAATACACTACATGAAGCAACATGTCCAAGATGCTTTCAAACATCAAGATAATTATGTTATAATTGTGTTATTAATTTATAATTATACTGAGAAACAGCAGACAAGAAATACACAACCATCGCAAAAGCATCTGTCAACGTGCGCCATGTACTAAGCAACATGAAAAGCTGACGGACACGACCTTGATCTACCAGTGAAGTGAACGGATGGACGGACAGATGCACAGATGGACAGATGGACAGATGGATGGATGGAGGACAACTAGTTTGAATACACAGACCATTGTGAGTGTGAAGGTATATAAACTTGTTAGAGATTAATAAAACGTTCATATAATTAATTACAAAAACAGCTAATATGTATTCTAATGGATATTTCATACCATCTTAACCATCTCCATGCTGGAGCCAACCAGGGATGCCCTGAAGAGCAGTGCCTGTATCTAATCCAGTAGGGAGAGGGTTAAAGGTACGCTACTTCAGTCTGAAAACACTCTAAACAACGATTGTGTCATAGAAGCATTTTCAACCATGTGTGTAAATTTAACAATGGAATATAAAACATATATTACAATTTTACATAGAATACAATTGTCAGTTTACAATCAGGATAAAACTATTTACGGTAAGTGTTCTTTAGTGTCTTTAACAGATGTCTGGAATGTGGCAGTAGACCAAGCAGCTTTAACCCTCTCCCTGCTGAAGGCAAGCAGAGATGCCATAAAGAGTAGGGAGAGGGTTAACTAGACCGCTGGACGATCCCGGCATTAGGACACGCAACTAAACATAGCAGAATGCTTACCCTGATAGACAATACTGTGTACGTATAAACACATCATGGAACTGCTACTTCGCCGAACACTGGTTAGTACGATAGACAGAAACTGGCAACATTATCGCCGTTAGTCTAGAACACCACTTGCCTGTATTGTTTCGTCACAAATTAACAACCACATCTTGAATGGAAAGGATTTCCTGTCGCATCAACTCAATTGAGATAAATTTTGTTTAAATGTTGGAACATGTCAGTCTAAGATGGATAACACCAGAACAAAACTACTGTCAAATCTTGAACGACTAAATATCTCATTGTTAAATATTGCAGACCACTGCACTGTGCAACACTGACCTCCAATATCAGAGACCATTGCGCAGTGCAACATTGACCTCCAATATAAGAGACCATTGCGCAGTGCAACACAGATCTCAAATATCAGAGACCACTGCACTGTGCAACACTGACCTCCAATATCAGAGACCACTGCACAGTGCAACAGAGATATCAAATATCAGCCATTTCATGATTCAACTACAGACATGACAATTCCTGCACAATGTTCTCGGGCTAAGTCAGCTTAGTGCAGGTGAGCCTGAGTGAGGAGATGACGGGGTGTAGACCGAGGTGATTCAGACAACTATGAACACGGCGTGCAGTGGCCGCCACACACTGACTAGATGTACAACTCTGATGGTCAAGCAGACGTCCGACGGTAAGGACGGCGACGGTCAGGACGACACAGCGACTACGCGGACCGGAAGTTATCCACGCGGTACCACACTCTCATGTCCTGCACTCGCCGGATGAAGAAGTACGCCAACAAGATGCCAAATATCTGAAACCAAGGAATTTGAAATAATTTCTAAAGCAGATGTACATGAGTAGATGTTCCCTGACAGTTGATGATTTCATGTACAGTACTATCATAAGATGCCAGGTCGTACTTTGTGGGACCATGTTGTGGCTGTACCCTGTAGTTGTACCCTGTAGTTGTACCCTGTAGTTGTACCCTGTATGTTGTACCCTGTAGTTGTCCCCTGTAGTTGTACCCTGTAGTTGTACCCTGTAGTTGTACCCTGTATGTTGTACCCTGTAGTGGTACCCTGTAGTTGTACCCTGTATGTTGTACCCTGTAGTTGTACCCTGTAGTTGTACCCTGTATGTTGTACCCTGTAGTTGTACCCTGTAGTTGTACCCTGTATGTTGAGTCTCACCTGTGGTATGGCACAGCCCAGTGCCGTTGCTCCGACGTAGTCCAGATGGCTCGCCAGCCAGTTCACGAAAGCGTCGGTACATCCATCAGTGTAGATCACCTCGTACATCTGAAATACACAGTGAATAATTAAAGGCATTTTATCATTTTATCTGAAAGTATGTGCATTTGATTTATCTGCACAAGTATATATTGGGAAACAAGCTACATTTTCCGCATGCCTCACTGATTTTCAATATTTTCATATTGTATTATATTTGTGTATTCATTATTTCGCAGTAAAAAAATGAAAATCTATGAAAATATCTAAAACCAGTAGGAACTGGGAAAAAAATACTTTAAATGCAGCTTGTTGCCAAATATACTTGTGTAGACAAATTAAATGATATCAGTAATTAGTTCAATGAATGCAGCAAAGATTAATTGGACGTATATCTGAAGACGACTCACTGTAGCATTGCCGAGGACTCCATATCCACAGTTCTTGGATGGAGGGGATTTCTGGAATGAGAAGAAAAAAAGTCAAATCTCTAATGAGTCTGAAACAACTAGTGTTATAATATAGTAGTCTAGATTTGTGCCACGATACAAGACTTATATCTAACAGAATAATATCAAATTCAAGAACTCAAAATACCAATACTGTATCAGATTTCTCTCAAATGATGAACAAAACAAATCCTCTAAAAACATAATTCCAGGCTTACCTCCTTCGTTCTACAGCACGTGTAGGGGACGCCACAAGCCATGGGTTTCTCCGACACACAGGAGAAGTCCTCGTTGTAGTTTGTGTAATCCTCGTAAGTCTTGAAACCGCAGCATTTGAACTGAGGACAGGAAGTGTTAATCCAGTACACCGTGTACGAGTGTTCATTGATTCACACTAATTCTGATTTTACTACAGTCTTATAGCAGGGATCGAAATTAATACCAGCCCTCTAGACTGGGCCATTTCTCCTAATGCTAAAGGTATCTAAAAAGGGCTAGTAGAAATTCATAACATTTGCTATTTGTATCAATATTCAGGCTAGTAAGTTTTAAAGATAGTTTTTATTGTTTCTATCGCCGGTTATAGTATTTAAAAAACACCTCAGGGAATAATATTACTAACTATTGTTTGTAAACTTTACTAATGTTGATAATATTGCTATCACCATCACATCACAGCAATACAATCAGTACAAACTACTAGGTAGGCATTTAAATGTTATTGATACAATTTCACTCACGATAGCGATGATTTAAAAATAATAAAAATACAACTATTAGTTTCGCTTAAATAATTATGCATACTAGTATTTTCAGATTATTAATTACATATTACATCATTAAATAAACTATTCTACAGTTAACATTGCAGCAGCTCCATCTGTGCACAATACTCACACCGTCCTATCTGAAAATGAGGCTATTCACGCGATGTATTCAATTTTTCTGTCGATTTAGCTTTCCCAAATATTGAACATCAACACACAGAAAAGTTCGCTGAGTGCAGAAATTAGTGGAAAATTTTACGAAAACATTACTTGTTTATTCAATTGAATGTTAATCGTTAACTCATAACATTACAAATGATATTATTTCTCACTGGCACGTGTGAGCATGTGGTGAACATAGAAGTATCGCAATGGAGACAGCAACGTCTACATGTGGCAGATATTGACGGAGTTTCCTTATTTCATCCAGCCGTGATGTAATGTCGTAGAATGTGGTCCCATGTACAGAAAGGTTAACACTTGCCATATCTAGTCATTTTTACACAAATTTTTGCAAGACCGTCTGCTGTGGACTGGTTATTTCATCACTTTTCACTGTGGTACTGTCCTTAATTAAATAAACAAATTTAGTATAAAATAAAAGATTAAAATACAGTCAGATCCTGTTATAACGGTCTCCGTTAACGCGGTTTCTCCGATAACGCGGTTTTAACCAATACGGATTTCCTACTATATACTCTAAATCTATGCATGATTGTTCCGATGATCCGGTTGTTTCGCTTACTGGTCAGATTTTAACAAAAACGGAAGTGTGCGGTATACAGGGGTCTGACTG
>JAUTBX010195598.1:0-14843 GCA_032361465.1 Lepetodrilus tevnianus
TTCAACTTTAAGTATATCACTGTGTTTTACCACAATTAATGTGGCTGTGACGTCATGACGTCATAAAAGAATGTGGCGCTCTGAGGGTTAACTTTCTTTACTTCATGGTAAATGCCATCTTTACAAATACACAGCCAACTTAGACAAACACGCACTGCTGGTGCTTTAACAGTTTGTACAGGGGCATGGTACATACAGACCCCAGTTTGAGAGTTGCAATAACATTTACAATATTTAATGAAAGCAGATCAGTGTCATAGCCACCTCACACCATCTACATTGAAGGCCTAATTACCGAGGGGCTCCGTTGTGACAACACTGCATCACAAGCAACAAACAAAACAAGTCTTAATTAGATTCCAGGTAGCTTGTAATTAAAATTAAGCATGTCTTTTTATCTTCAAAAGACTGTAAAAACAATGGGGTGTTCTTGACATCTTTTGATGGGGAAATATCTATTGTGTACAATTTTCTTTTGTGTATATTTGAACTTTAAAAAAAGTTCTTAGTTGGTTTTAGGACCAAAATTAATGGAGTGATAATTTGTGACTCGCCAATAAACTATAAAGTGTATCACATAAAAACTATATTTGCAATATTCTACAAAAATCATATTTTATATATTAAAATTCTTGCATTCAAAAATATGTTCCAAATGTGTTTCTATTGTAAAAGTTTGCGATTGACTTATATTTCCCCCCATCTTAAATAATATGTTCTAACAAGTTTGATCTAGTATTCCATATCAACATGACCTTACTAAGATTGTTGTGCAGTAGTGAGTACCCACAAAACTAATACTGTAATGTCATGGAAAGTTGCAATTAAAAATTGATGGTTTTTTTTGTGGCATTGTGACTGCATATCACTATCCAGCATTCATATCTTAATCCAATATCTTCATCGCACATAAAACAAAAGCAATTTCATTTTATTTCTTTGTAATTTTATTACTGGATTTTCGTTTTTATTTGAGATGTTCATTTATTTACAAAACAATATACAGTAACATCTTTGGCATAATGAATTCTCTAACAGATTTGAAGCTACTACACAAAGTCACAATCATGATTCCTAATGTAATGCCACCAGAACCTGACATAATTGCACCATGACAAGTTTAAGCATTTCTCAAGAGCACCATGTCCATAACAAAACTTGCACTTTCAATGAAGCACGACATCACGCAAGACCGAGCATACACAAAACTATTCAGGGATTGCACACATACATCGTTATTATTATCATACATCACAAATATCATCTAGTATAATTTTGAGAACAGAACTGCCATTTCAAGTGTCAGCACACGCACATTTACACGAGCAATTACACAATCCTTAACGTGGCGATCCAGAGAAATATTTCCTCCGATATCGTACAAGTTCTCTGAAGCACAAGGTTCCCCATCCATCCAAACCGATTCGTCCCATCTGTTCTCGCACAAAAGCATAAGCACCCATGTCCAGTATTCACATAATTAGTATTTACAATCTTCTGGCACATGTCAGTAAGAGTTTGTGCACAACTTTATAGTCACAGCCTGGAGCTTGGATGAACCAAGAATTAAAAAAAAAAAAAAAAAGTACAGCACATCGTTTGTATGTATCACATGAGGGTACTGGTATGTCTTCTCTCTGTGTGTGGGGGGCGTGTACTCAGAATGCTGACAGACTCATGCTTCTCTTCATCTTGTTGCCGATCAGTCGACTGGCTCGGGGCAACACTCGGCCGGCACTGCTGCTGATGGTCATCCTCGTCACGGTTACCAGCGGACTCGTCTGGGTCAGGAACTGCGTGGCTTCGATCAGCTGTCTGGGAACGGAAGAAGAAAATGAATAAATATTTTAATAAGTCATGTTGTATGGGATGAACATTGGCCCCAGTGTACAATAGTAACCAAAGCAAATATTCCGTAATACCAATCTAGCTTGGAACAGCAGGAATTTCTTTGTGCGTTTTTGTTTCTTTTAAACTTTTACTGCGTTATCAAACTACAAGGACCAGTGCTACAAAAAGTTATAAATCATTGCTGCATTATTGCATTCTAATTTCTCTGAGCATAATTGGTACAACAAACAAAATAGCTAAATATTATTCAACCTTAAAAATAATAACAACTGACATATGCATCCACTCAATGTTACTGACATCAACACAATAAGTCTCCATATCAGTATAGGCTTCATCTATCACACTTCCAGTATTCAACCATTGCAGAGTGCGCTAATGTTTTACTTCACAGCCGGAATCTTTATCCCATATGCGACAAACCAACAATTAAAATGTCTACATATATCTTTATCGTTCAGGGTATCTTTTCATGAAGCTTTCATATCTACCATAAGTACTCTGCTAGCGATCTCTAATGCACGGGGATCGGCTTAAGAGAGTGCTATGGTCTCGGTGGATACGAGAGCTTCGAGAAACTTTGAACCAAAATGCCGGAATATTTCTGACGTCATACGTACTTGGACAGAAGCTGGTTCTTGAAGCGTTCCTCGTTGAGCTCCTTCCGTAGCTGGGCCTTGGTCATCTGGATCTGGGGGCACAGGAGGGGGTGGGTGATGAGCGCCATCACGGAGGGGCGGTCCCGGGGGTCCGGACACACCATGCTCTGCAGAAGACTGTGGAACGCTCGACTGTAGCCGGGCAGCTCAGGCAGGTTGCCGTCTCTCACCGACTGCCATGTGTCGCCGTTCTTCGGGAGAGTCATGCACGACGCCTGGAAAAACAGGAATACATTGGTTATAAACAAAGGACTTACATTTGTTATAAGGAATACATTTGTAATAAAAGCATTGTTCGTCCTTGGCTTTCAAAATAAGGAGTCAGAATTGTTGACCTTGAGAAAAGATTTCAGTACTAGTCTTGCATCATTTTCGTTTAACCCTCTACAATGAATCCGGACGTTGAAATGGTTATTGCAAATGCATACCAAAAATCATGAATTAATAAATTACTCTATGTTCATTTTTAATCATGCCGACACAGAACAATATTTAAATTTGTTGGTGACATATTCTAAAATTTGCCAAAATACATATATTATTAAATATAAGCATAAGTATGGAATTCTCCAAATGTGCATAAATATTCATACCATAAGCTTGTACTTAATTGCATTTTTAACCACTTACAGCTTCAAAGATCGTCAATCCGAGAGAGAAGACATCAGCTTTCGGCAGCTGCGTGAAGTCTTCCTTCAGGATCTCGCGGGCCAGGTACCGACAGTCTCCGTCTTCTACCATGGGGTTAGCGATGGACGTCACATGGCCCAGGTCACCTGAATCAACAAAATACATGTATAAGCACACAGGTATATAACAAATAAGAAATAAATGTATTGATTGGGTACTTCACATCAGGAAACTTCGTACAATGTCTGTAGGAATCAAATATGGATTGAAAGATACTTTTAAAGTTTGCTTTACAACTTAAATTCAGCATTAGAAATGTTTATAATGAATATTAATTTAAATCTGTTCTAAGTAGCATCCACGGTATCAAGTTCTGCACTATACACATGAACCTCAAGATAACTTCTAGCTTACCAATCCTCATCTATTTTTATTGGTAATAAAACATAATTTAATCATACTATGGATGTCATTTTTTACGAACTACTGAAATATATCAGTTGGTTGTAGAAAACAACAGACTTAGATTTTATTTCATATTTCACTGAATGGGCTTGGCACTAAAACAACAACAAGAAAGTCGGACATACCTATTTTATACGTGATGGCCTCCTCACGTTCCTCATCCTCCTCCTCGCACGACTCCATGCCGCTCTCGGGGGACGCCAGGAACTTGGGGTTGCGGTGGATGAAGATGTTGCCGGGCTTCATGTCCAGGTGAACCAGGTTCTGTGAGTGGATGTACTTGAGACCGTGCGCGGTCTGGTACAGGATCTGTCGCAGCTCCGTCTCCATCAGCTGTCCGCGGCTCCGTCGGTTGTCCTCGATGATGTCCGCCAAACTACCTCCTGGAAAGTAGAAGACAGTGTTACCAAATGTGAAAAACTAGACCTGGCCCAGGGGTTACAAAACTTTCTTAGAGTACAAATTTGTGCTCAACTAATATTCATAAAATATCATGTAAAGTTTGAGCTTGCGCACAAATTTGCACTCAAGAAAGTTTTGTAACCCCGGGGCCTGTTCCCGCATTTCACGATACTCTGGGTAAAAAGAATGTCTTCTTTCTATACTAAAAGCATGACATGACTACATGACCCCCGGACTACAGTACAGTACGACCATTACATGAAATGTAGGCTCAAAGAACAAACTAATATACCCAAGGTGTAATTTTAGTAGCACTCAAAAAAACTTAATTTATCACTTGAAATTACCCATGTGAAAGAAATGGGCATCAATCCTATTACCTAAGGTCAAAAATATCTTAAAATGCTTAAATCCTGAGGACTAGCAGCCTCTTTAAGCTTTATTTCCTGTTTTATTACCACTAGTCGGGACTAGAAATAAAAGTCAACTTAAATCATTGAAATAACAACATTACAAATCAATTAAATGTCTTTACTTTACGTATAGATGGATTGTCAGGAAGCAGCAGTGATGTTATGACTGTGATTTTATGACTAATTTGACTATGGCAGTGATTTTATGACACATCTATGGCAGTGATTGTATGACGACGAAACACAATAAACAAACATAGGCATTTCACTTACCATTGCAGTACTCATTCTGTATGAACATGTGGTCGTCCTCTGCCCAGGCTGAGTAGTACCTCACCACGTGCGCATGCTTCCCTAGGACGGCGTGTGCGTAGACCTCATTCATCGCGTTACGTCTGAAACAAAAGCATCCAGATTATACATAACGAATCACCAAGCATAATATTCTTCTATCATTGCAGCTATTAATTTCAATAATATGAAGCTCAATATTCATAATGATGATCAGGTCATGTAGGATATGACAAACAATCCGTATAAATTCTCAGACAAAATACATGCGAGAGCAACATCAGCAGTATGCCCATGTACAGCAAGTAAAATATCCAATACAGTCAAGGTTTGTTTACATATTTCAAGTGTATTTTACCGTAAAGTTTGTACATTCATTTAATTTGTCTACCCAAATATATTGTGCAGTATGCTAAATTTTCTACATAGTATGTGTACCACTGGTTTTCAATATTTATGTATTTTAGCTCGTTATTAGCATCAACTATCGACATTATCTATCCATGTGTCGTCATCAGTAAAAACGGACATTACATCTCATACTTTTGTAAATAAACTCTGTTGTCAAACTTACTCGTAAACACTACCAGCGACTGGAGTTTTTGACTTCTTGATGGCGTAGGTACAGCCGTCTAGTCGATGCACACACTTGTGAACGCTGCCAAACTCCCCGTCCCCCAGCTTGCACACCTCGTAGAACTCCTCCTTGTACCGCGACGTGTTGATCTCGTGCAGCGCAATTTTCTGAAACAAAACAGCAAAAATAAGATATCCACAATTCAAATATAATAAAACATATTCAGAACGCCAAGAAAGCAATTTCTTAAATCAAACATCAATGATTGATAAGATGTTCAAAACATTCAGGTATACTACCTGATAACATAATCACTGGGTTCACAATTAACACTCGCCCGGGTATCCAAAAGGCAAGTACAAATTTATAACATTTATAGTTACTATTCAGGCGAGTACATTTTAAAGTCAGTTTTTATTAACATAACAACAATAAATATGTGTAAGCATGCTGGACAAATCAATAACATCGACTCAATGTCACTGCAGGAATCATTCACTATACGACACATTTGATAGCATTGATTGTAATTTCTTAAATGATCTGTTAGGATTTCATCATACAACACTGAATACCTGACAGTTGTTACACATCACTATATCACCATTACCTTATTTGATGGCATCTCAAGGTCTTCTGAATCGCTCGTCGTCATGGAATCGTCTAGGAGACTCCTGAAATTGAAATAAAATAATGAAAATCATTGTGATCGTGATAACCTAGCACATTGCTAAAGGTTCCCTAAGGGCCAGTAGAATTTCATGGTTTTTCTTTGTAAACATTTGTTATTTGTATCATTATTCAGGCCGGTAAGTTTCTATCGCTGATAACGTGACTGAATAGAAAAGGTATCTGCACCATAATTATAAACAGGATTACATTTTCTCCAAACTACATTTGAAAAAAACAGCTACATGTACCTTCAAACAATTAAGACACAGTTCATGAACATACTCATAACACGTTCAGTAATTTCCCAATGTCGAAAGGATTTGGAAAATGATACATTTCATGCGACAATATGGAGTCATTAGGTACTGCATAATGTTGGTACATATCATAACGGTGAATCTGATAAAATATGATGCTGTATATTGTTTCAATTTCAATGACAGTGACACTTGTAATGTTAAGTGAACATGTTGTCCATTCTTGTTAATTTTAAATTGGGGTTTAGAGTCGATATCTAGATTATTTCAATAATATCATGACTTGTCAGTTTAGCAGGAGGTAGCCTGATTGATAATACTGACATTAGATAGACACACTATATTTGCCACACCCTTTATAACAAATTAAAATGTGAAATTTGAACAGTAACATTCAATTTTTTTAAAGTTAATAAATGCAAGTGTCAATAAATCAAATGTCTTGAAATTCATTTAATTCAAATAATGATTCTAGAAATGTTGTATTTGGGAAATATTCCAATGACAATTGGGTTGGCATAACAATATCAAATGTGGACCCATTTCAAGATGTCAATAAATCCAAATATGGGCATATTACTCATAATCTTTAAATAGTTTTACTACAACAACAGATCATGACGACTGACGTCAGTTATTGGGACTCATTTTGAATACAGACTACGTCATCGCCCATAATAATTTCCTTATTTTTATAGCCACTAACAGTATGGTCAGTCAAACTAAACGGTCAGTTTGTAAGTTACATCATCATCCAGTTTAAACTGGCTTCAGTGGTCAGCCGAGTAGAACGACCAAAATTCCCAAAAACAGTTATGTTTGTTTTTCTCTCAAATATCACAAACTTATAACACATCAAACAAATAATAAAGGATCATTAAATCTACATTTTCTTATAGAGATAACGTGATTATTTTGGTGTAGTTTTCAGTAAAGGGGGTTGGAACTTTCAAATGACATGCAAATTTCTCTGGGTCAGCAAATTTAAATTAGGTCATGGGTCAAAACAAAATGGCTGCCTCCTTGGGGGACTTACCTTTCAAAATCCGATCGATTCCTCTTCGTCCCGACACTACGGTTACCGGGTGTGAACGGGTTGATGTTAGCTTCCACTTTCTCTGGACACGGGGATTTCTTTCTAGAGTCCTTGATCCTCTGTTTCTGAGCTTTCTGTAGTAACGACTTGGGGGTGTGTGGGGTATCAAACAGTCTCAACGCACGGAGTCGTCGATGGGGCGGGGAAACAGACTTGGGAGACAGATCACATTCACCGGGCACCTGTTGTTCATCATCGTCCATATCCTCGAAAGTCAATGTCACTGCTATGGGAGACATCCTACGGGTCCTGGTAATCCGTCTTCGAGCTCTGGGACTGGGCAAAGGAGAAGGTGATGGAAAATCCACTTCGAGAAAGTCTGACGGCGGATCCAGGAAGGGCGATGTGATCCCAGGTTCGTCGAAATCGTCGTACGTCAAGGTCTTCATGATACACTCATCGTCTCGTCTCGTCGATCGCCTACTACGATTCAGTCTTGGTTTTACGCAAGACATCATCACAGAAGAAAATAGCACTCACTAGAAACGCAGAATAAATTTGGTAGTCCGATCTCAAATGTTATGAATCCACACACTGGTGAACACTGTTCAGTTCAGTCTCTTTTACATTTGGCGGGACCGTTAGTCACGTGATCATTCGAGCCAATGGGACAGCAGGTGCCCGTAGCGGTTTATCCAACGAAATGACTGCATGCCCGACTGGCTTCGCCTCGTGTTGTGATAGTAGATGAGTGCGATTGCTTGACAGTCTTATTTAGAAATACTTCAAAGAGTACAGCTAATTTCGGATCTTAATTTTCTACAAGGGCAGTTGGCTTCAGTGGAGATTTAACTATGTATTTACAGCAACATTGCTTGAGACCAATCATTAGTTTTGACATCTCCAATTGTTAAATGAGAATGTCAATGACATATTTGGTTGTAGAATGCTGTTATTGTTTAGGAATGAAAGACTGCAGTTTACTTCCCGCCTATAATTATGTGATGTGATTACGTGTATTACTGTGTTGTAGAGCACAGATGTTTAATGTCCCCTGTGTAAGATTAAGGACAACTTGCATAAATTACAGCATTCCTCAATAAAATGTACAGTTCCGACATGTATAGATTAGTAACATTTAATTATTATTCCGTTACGTAAACAATAACTTGGAAGTTCATATCGATGAATAGTCTATATTGTAAAGAAAAAGGTCAATGGTTTATTCTAGAACCATCTATTATATTTTGTACTGGCGATATAGGATAGTAATCATTGAATATTTCGCCACATTTGACTGAAATATGATTATAGCTATAGATTCAATTTCTCTTTGGGGGTGGGCGGTTCCATTGCAGTGCGTTATATTTCCTTGAGTAATTTAGTTACCGTTTCTCATTACGAAATTACGTCTTGTGAATGTATACTCTAGGTGAGAATTAATATATTATTGATCGCATCAAATATCAAGCTGAGATAAAAGCGCGGCTTTTGTGTTGAATGTTATCCCTGAGTTGCCGATTCATTAAAATTCGATATGGTCAGTGTGAACATCGATTTAATTATGTCAATGCACTTTTAATTACGAACAGCATAGTTTAACACTTGCAGTCTCGATGACACTTACTGGTACAAGTTTATAATAATGTCTAAGTTGGTGAAAGGCAACGATGAGTCTCTTCTTTTAAGTATTGAAAAGTCATTAGGGAATGCATTAACCCTAATTACGCCCACTGCTCTTTCAGTGTATCTTTCTCTACAGGATACCCGAACAACTGTGTGAAGGTATATTGTGTTGCAACGTCAAGGGTTAAGTTGTTTATAACATAACCGTTTCATTTTGAGAGAGAGAGAGAGAGATAGAGGGGGGGGGGGGAGATAGTGAGTGACATAAAGTAATTTAATACACAAATGACATGCAATGCCGTTATCATCTTTGGTCTGTCAATATGCCATGCACCGGCCGCTTTACTGCAACATTCAGCATTGCGGGTGTCTTCCTGTCCTGAACTGACAAACGTGATGTGTTATTATGCATGTATAGCATGATAGATCATTTTAAAAATATGATGTTTGAAAACACTTTTTTAAAATATCTTATAAGGACATGAATGCCATTATATTTAGTGTTTGTTTTTTTTGTCTTGTGTTTTTTTTTAAATTGGGGTTTAGAGTAGCTTTCTAGGTTATTTCACTAGTTATTTAGTACTCGTGTAAATCTTGTACTTTATTACGATACCCAAGGGGTATACGTTCTCACAATATTAGGATCCTTGTATATATTGTTTCTCATATATACGACAATAATGTTCACACTCATCGCTCACAACACTAGATGTTTGTCCACTTGTTCAAACACTTTCTAACGTAAAAATACCCCAAGTAAGTATAACGTATAGGAATATCCTTTAGGGCAGCCGGTGAAACGTTAATTAGTTATCTGTCTTATTGCACTCTTTGAAGTCGTCTCAGGCGGTTAGATAAAAGAACACAGCAACAGAGAGGAGTCCAGAGAGTATTGTTAAAACAAGCGAATAATAGATTGAGAGTTGAATCATAATACAATCCAATGATTGTACAACACTGTGACATTGAAATTGAGCATTGTCTCGAGCAGAAAGTGTGTACATTTCATAGAACGCGTTATGAAAACATGTCAGAAATAATGTCTATTTCACGGGGTCAGTGTAGACCTTGTCCGGAGGCAGGGGTCAGAATTACGATCAAACGACCCCCGATCCCCCATCTGCTGCCGTATGACCATAGTTAATTTACCCCCTACCCCCTTGCTTCATTACCAGGCAGGTTCTCGGGTAGAGTTTTCTTGTTTTGGTACACGACATGTTGCGGTTTTTATTCAGTTTGAAAACATGTTGCTTGTGTCCTGTGGGGTGTTCGTGTATCGTTACGCAAGCTTGCGGAAATACCGAACACGTGTACGCATAAAACACGTTCGTAGAAGAATTATGGTATATACGTATCCTGTTTTTCTTCACCGTTGGAACATTGCAGGGAACTTTGAATATGGCGTAATATTAACGCAAGCAGTAGAGAGACAATGTATGTAGACCCATCTCAATGTTATCGTCTATACATAAAGCTATATCATTATGGTCATTTTCTTAATATTGAACATCTGCAATTAAGCTATATGTCATGTATGCTTGCACAGCATCAGATAGACTTTACGTTTCAGTCCATCGTCTCCAAATATTTTTGTAATCAAAGAAAACGTTATTTTAAAAATGCATTATTTGTCTGAACACAATACTTAAAACTGTTGCCTTTAACCAGATGGTTAGACAAACGTCGTGTCATCTAATACAAGCTTCTTGGGTAGATGTTTCCACAACTATATACTCGTTTGCAGATATAATTCCCGTATCATTATAATTCCTGTAGTTATCATTACAGCTATGTTTTGAAGATGGCACAGCAATTTCTCATCAATTAGTACTGGCCAGTCTCTTGATACGCCTGATTGACAGTCAAACACAGACTTAATGGTAGACATCGCTGACCAGTTACTTCTGACGTTTAGCGTACGTATGATAAAATAATTAGAGATATCATAGTCCTTTTTGCAAACTTTGAAATCTTGGGTGTTATTCTAATGGTCAGACTTGTAAATTAGACGTACACGTACTTATATACGTGACTGTGCGTATGGCATTCAATAATTTATATACATGTAATACTATAATTATGACATGTTGGGATTTGATGAACATATAATAGTGTGTTGTATATCCTACATATAGCCTGTACTAAAAAAATTGTTATGTAAATTTAAATTTTAAATAATGGTGGTAATGGGGTGGAGGGTGTGGGGGGTGTGGGTTAATCTTCTTTTTAAAAAATCAACATTCAATTGAATTTTTATAAAATTGAAATGTTGCTCAATTTTAGTGTGAACTAATGAAATAATTGTGCATCGAAATCGATTTGTGTGCATTGTAGGTGGATACTTGTTCGTAGCTAATCGTTCATTGCTAACTGCAAAGTGAATCATTCTCCACTTGTAAAATACCACTACAACATACTGTGCAGTGTTCACATTTAACTCATTCTCGTGGTGCCAATGTATTTATGGCTGCAATAAACGTCTAAATATGCCTACCGTATCTAGTAACGTTTGTGTGACCTTTTAATGGTCATCACTGATTACAAGTGCCAAAACAATAATTTCTTGATTTATCTGGTCGCCAACGTACATTTATGATCGCAGATTACGATAGGAACGGCGAATTATTATGTAAAAGGCACACGATCCGAGATGTTATATTGCCCATTTTATTAACCTGCTGAATGAAGCAACTTTGTATGTGAGCGGTGATGCGATTTACAAGCAAACACTGTCGAGAGAGGCATCCCCTCATACATCAATGAAATGATGCCAACAATGGTACCCCAACAATAGTACTAGTATCTGGATGATCTCTCTCACACACGCACACACATACACATACAATATACGTGCACACATTATTGAATGCATTATCCTCCGTATATTCTTTACTCTATCATTCATTCTCTTTCTTTCTCTATCTATCTATCGCTCTCGCTCTCTCTCCCCTCTCTATCTCGCTCTCCTCTCTGTCTCTCATATCTCTCAGTTCATTCATTTGTTTTCTTATTTTTTTTTATTTTTTTTATTTCTTCTTTCTTTCTTTCTTTCTTTCTTTCTTGTTCTCACTTTCTTGTTCTCGCTAGCTCTCTCTCTGTCTCTCTCTCTCTCTCTCTCTCTCTATATATATATATATATATATATATATATATATATCTCTCCCCTCTCTCTCTCTCTCTCTCTCTATATAGATATATAGATATATATATATATATATATATATCTCTCCCCTCTCTCTCTCTCTCTCTGAATTCCTTTCACGCTTTTAGTCGTTTATCTAAGTTATCCACATTACCTTGCGAAAATACTACCGTATACACAGAGATCATTAATACATATTAATATTGTTTCACATACAAATCATCGCCTCTGACACCATCCATACAACGTTTACACTACTCCTGATGTTAAAGGTGTCATATAAATATACACACAGTACATTTACCGTTAATGATTTAACATTACTTTGTTTTAACTGTCCGAGTTGTACTGCAACATCTACTCATTACCATTAATTAGTAAGTAAAGAACTAGTCACGTGTCTATTTAAAGCAGAACGAGACAGGCCGTGAGAAAATGACAACTCTGATATGTACAACAATCGTGCAAGGTACATACACTGAAAAGTACTACTCTTCCATGGTATCAAGGCGAACTATAACAATCAGCGCTGAAATGAGTATCATGTATATTAACCTAAACTTGTCATGATTATCAGATCGAGTAGTTTTGTTGTCGGGTTTGAGGTTGATTGAGGATGTATTAATAAATAAAGACGTGTGAGTGATAACACATGACGGCAATGTGTGTATTTATAAGCCTATGAGAAACGGATGCTGATAAAACAATGTAGATTGAAAAATATTGAGTATATTTAATGTCACTTGAAGTTGTTTAGAATTGAAAAGTATAAGGTATGTAGCTGGCATACATACTACTGTGACTCGTATTATTAAATTTAACCTTCATAAATATTGTGCATATCTGGTTACCTCAACCAGAAAGAAGATTAAATAATACGAACAAGCAAATAGAAAATACATGATTATGGCAATGCTGTGAGAATATATTTCAACATGATGTAACGTACACCACCAAGTCGTTTAATTGTTTCCATAGAAATAAATAATAGGTGTCTATCGATTTCAATTTGTACATAACACCTCACAGGTGCAATGCATTACAAGACGACCGTTGATATTGACACAGTTGTCTATTTCACATGTCGATCAACGCTCAAAGATCCATCAAAGTTGACCTTAGTCGAATGGCTGCCGAACCGTCATCGCCATCGCTGGACCTGCAAGAACTGGACATCTGGCGCACTCTATACTCCTCTAGGTAAATAAACCAGTGATTAGGGCTTTGTACATACATAGATAAAATCAGAAATGCCATCTTTGAAGTTGACCGCCGTATAGATATAAGGATGGAGTAATCGTCTTAGCCATCATCGCAAAGCTTAAACTTGGGAGATTTCGTCCTTGTTTTGTACAGATAAAAGATTCCGCAAAAAGGTGATGCATTTATTTTGCTTCTTATCTGCTCGTGCCAACTAGGCGATCATCCCTTTGTTTAGTCCTTTTTTACACCGATGATCAAAGTTTTTAAGTGAAGAAGTTATAAGAGCTGATCAAGCGGTGAAATCAGTGATGATCAAATGAGATGAAAAGAATAGAAAAGATTACCAGTCTCCAAATCTCGACAAGAGGGTGTTTGAGCGTTAATCTTTTCATTTATTAAAGATAGTGGTGTCTGAAGTTCACACATTTTGTTCTTCTTCTTGAAATAAGCCACTAATGTAATTGTAACAAGAAAACTGCAAGTTCGAAGAATGATTGTAATAGAATTAAGCATGTCAGGATGTCTCGTCGTGTATACTATGAATGTATACACGGTTTATTTAAAACATTTTTATTATAAATTATTGCATATTTTACAATCCACCTATATATAGATAATTTATAGGTTTGATTCATATAATTTGATAATGATACATGTACGATTGAAATTAATTAATGGTACTCACGATAGGATTCCTAGTGCTAATTATCTCCCTTGTATAGACGTGATGTTCTTCACTAACTAATCTTTAGTGAATATTTATAATCGCAGTTTATTTAATTAATAGAACATTTTGCGTAATATTTACATAATATATACATTGGATAGTTACCTAAATTAACTATTTCAGCATATGAATATGGAATTACCGTTTATGTTTCAAGAACTTTACGTTTGATGCATTGCAGGACCATTTTAGCACTGTTTAGTGTTTGTGACAATTTGTGTTCAGGTAAATCAAGAACAAATAACAGTATTTTAAACACGAAACACAATTAATGTGTTGATTTTTAAAATGTTTGTAAATGAAGTGCAGATGTTACGTATATATATTGGAATGGGAAGCTACAAAATCGTTGAATCTGTCGACTTATGCCACGAAATTAGGTTACACATGGTGATAACATTTCGTTGTAGTGATAATGACAATAATATTGTCAAATAATGACATATAATTATTGAACTCAGTTTTTCATATCAGTGATCAAGAATCATAATCATAATGTTAATGACATGAGTTGTTTTAACGACGTATGGCTTTAGTATGAAATAACTTTTAACAAGTGTTTATATCTATTTTCCAGACTCTAATTTATTGTTAAAATAATAGAAAATAAATATATTGAGACTGAGAGAATAGGAGCTGAAATCTATATTTATCGACTATCGATAATATTAACTTCCGGAGAAGGGAACCTAGTCGAAGTATAGTAAATGCGTTGCCAAAACTTATTAATGGTTATGTTGGTATATTTTAAGTGCCAAAGTGTAATCTAGAGATACGTTCCACTATATTTATGTTTCCATCAGACATTAGCTAGCATTAAAATACAGTTGCTCTTTTTATCCATTGAATATCGCTCCATTATTTTTCAGGAATGGACAGCTATCGCTCCATT
>JAUTBX010196042.1:0-14824 GCA_032361465.1 Lepetodrilus tevnianus
AAACTTTACTTAAATTAATTTGTTCAAACTCATCCCAAGAAGTAAATGAACAATGAATTTGTCTCCATTCCAGTAGATTATCCATTTTGTCATCATGTTATAATACCACTGTAGTGTCCGTAACCACCACTTATGAGCATGTTGAAAATCATCATAACTTTTTTACCAAGAATATTTGCTGAATAAAATTTGGGATTTTGAATCTTTAAGCATTCTAGTTAAGAAAAATATTAGTTTTGAGTACCTCAGTGAAACTTTATTTTAGCACTCAAGTGAACGTACATGGAACCCATTATTGTAAAAATGGCGAGTGTGTGTACTACTCATACAAATCAGAATGTTGGTAGCCCATTCATATTGAAATACGAATCAAAATCGACTGTATATGTCTTACACGCCTGATCTGAGCTGGAGAGTACAACTGTATACTAATACCTCGATACACACACACTAGTATATGTATACAGCGATATATCCCTCCGTGATATTGAATGTAGATATTATCTCAAGGTTGGCGGTGACCTACTGTAGAACAGAACTGACTCTATTGGCACCAGATTGAATACCATCCCCCATCCCCACCCCACCCATCCTTTCCACCCCTCCCCCAGTCGTGTAACGTGAATACTCGAGCCACCACCTACATATATATTTATGTTAAGCCCGCATAGAAACCGCCAGTCCTCTCGTTTTCATGTGTATCTATATCCCGCATTCTCATTTCATGAAGCGTGCTATAGAGCATTATTACCACGTTGTATATATGTTTTTATTATTCGTATGCTTCGCACCGGTCGTTTTACTCTGAAAGCAGAGTTACCCTTTACCCCCAAGTCTCACAGCAGTTGGCACCGGCGTTCTGTGTTTTTATGCACAGCTATAACTCCTGATCAATCGGATATCTGTATATACCATGGAAGTATAATGTACCAGCACTGAAAACTCGACATTCTAGGAACTGGGTCAAGCGTGCTCTCTACGCCGCCCGACGTTGATATGATGTATTAATGCGCACACGTGAAGGCATTTCGGTAGTTGTCAATCGATGGAAACCCATACTGTCTGCTAACTAACCTTAACGTATAGCGGAGTTTCAGTGATATCGTATACCATGTTATCGATACCGTTGTGTAGTTCTAACGTTGACGAGCGACATTGAACTTAGGCACCTTTGGTTTTAAATCATACACATGGCTAATGCCCCAACTCTTGAAATACTAGATATATTAGACGTTGTTTGTAAATAGTAAACCAACGCTGAAACTATCCTCTCGTTGTCCTTAGTATAAGACCAACAGTGGAACTTACAGATTTGTACGTAATACCGACCGCACACTGGAGATTCTCGTCGGCGACCGATCGCCGATTTTGAGTCGGCCGACGGACATCCCCAGTGTGCGGTGGACGGCGACTGCGATTTTTAGTCTCGTCGACCGATCTCACAATATCTAGCATGTCTTGATATTCGTCGGTGACGAATAAAAATAGATACAAATCGGCGACCGATCTCCTACCCACCGCACACTAGACGATCGAAACCCGACGCAAATCGGCGACCGGTCGCTGACGAAAATCCCCAGTGTGCGGTCGGTATAAGCTGTAACTAAATGTACTTGTAGTTGGATTGGTAAGATATCTGAAAGTCTAATTCAATCCAATTCAATTTATTTCTCTTTAACCACTGTTGCTGAAGATATTCGTGATATACTGTACGTCAAGACAAGTCATCAAGCGGGGTACTGTAGTGGAAGAACGTATATAATTTATAAGTTAATAATTACTTTAGCGTGCTCGTGAATACGGATACCACTTGCGATGAATCCGTCTATTATAAATAGTTGGATATGTTAGTAATTAGCCTATGTGGTAGGCTATCTTGGGAATATAATTAACTACAAATAATTAAAAACGATAATAACATAACTGTATAAAGAAATTAAAGAATAAGGGATAGTCCAATACAGTATACCCTTTGGATAGTCGTCAGACGTCTTTATTAGTAATACTGCAATAAGCATGTGTAATTTTAAATTATAAATTAAAATAATGATTTTTTTGAATTTTGGTAAAAAAAATCAAACCAAAGTAGTTGGTTATAGTGTTATACAGTATACATTATAAGGATATTGCGGATGATCTCCGTCTGTTTACAGTTTGACACGGAAATGTCAAGGAAGGTGGATGAAGCCGTACTGGAACAACAACAATGGTATTATTTACAGACTCGTCTTTGTAGCCCGCGATCTCCGGGCGCCCATATACATAGCTCGCATAATTACGAGTGCGACCAGTTATGATATACCCAGGAATCGATAAGTCACGCGCCTGAAAATGCAATATTAGGTTTCTGGTGGCACTGATTAAAGTAATTGCTCTTATATGAAAACACGACTGGAATACACTTGTATATGACTTCTTTGGAGTAGGAATGCGAGTCGTGGTTAGGAGATTTGCTTTCTTCTTGGTGTATAACCATGCTTCATGTCTAGTATGTGTTTCGACGACTACGTAACGTATATGCCAGGACAAGGCAAGTTATAGGTTCTGTTTCTCGGTCGCCTGGGACTTGTATTGTTTCTTCTCCCGATTCTTTCCTATAGCTTTATAGTATGTATACAGTAGACAGAACCGCACCTGCATGAAAGCTGATAAGAATGCTATATTACAACAGTGACCGTTATGATAGTCAACGTTTGTGGTATTCTTAATTGATTTTTATTCGTTCTTTCCAAAAAAAATAATGTTTTAATCATTAAACAAATTGAAAGAAATTGTCACCAAATGTTTACAAGGTCTAGTGTATTAAGGGTCTTGTTGATCTTTCAAAGACGTTGACACCAGATACGATGATATTACACGATGACGTGCGCGTTGCAATTCTCAACAATAGCATAATAGTCCTATCCGGTAATCATTCCAATAGACTCATTTCCGGTAGACGACTGCATGGTCACGTGGGGTGAATGTACGGATTGGCATACTTCTTTGAGAACTTATAACATGTTGAACATATAAAATCGAACGCATTCGTACCACTTTCTGTTAATATCATAAATGTAAGAAAATGACTAAGTCATAAATATCCAAGAAGCAGAGAACAGAAAGAATACTTCACCAATTGGATTATTTTGTTTAACGTTGCGTGCCCTAATTTTTCTAATAAATATGAACTAACGGACTACATTCGTTTGAAATAATAAGAAGATCGTTGCTGTTAAATGGACCGAGATGGTACTGTTCAAGTACAGCAGCTATGTCCGTCTAGGAAAGGCTAATTCTGTAATGGCATGCCAGGGGTCCGGCACATGGCAACAATTGCTCGGAATCCTTCAATCAGTAGAAAATCAATTAGCTCAAGTGAACCCGTTTTATTCCTTCATCTACGTCTCCTATTTCTCTTGCAGTCCCGACTCGTAAATCGTCTCTCGCTGATGTGGATATGTACAATTAGCAGGATTGCAGTTGATCCGCCACAGCCGGGCCTCCGCGCCATCGACCACCAGTTGTCATTGCCACGAAGACCTTCTCTTAGGCTTGGCCGACTGCTTGAAGAACGGATTAAATACATGTATCGGTGTAGACTTCTCTGCTTTGAATGCTGAACATATATACTATACGTGAGTATGCATTTTATTATTTTTATTTTGGTCTATGCATTTTTCTAGAGGATTTACATCTTAGATAGACCGTTCCTCTTTATACCCTTCTGACATTCAAAGGAAAATCGTATTTTTAAAGATGAATACTTGTTCTTGAACAATGCATGTAATGGTATTTCTATTATCACATTGTCCGTGTTTACTTCGACGCTGGTCTTCTAGTCCTAGTGATATTCAAGGTGGGAACTTTGAAAAATGGAAATAGTTGTTGACCAGGTTATCGTTTCACAGAGCTCTATTAGCCGCTAAGAAACCATAGCAATTCTCTTTGCCGATAGCTAATACATTGGTTAAGAGAGTGATGTGGTCTCTTAGCGGCTAAGAGAGCTCTGTGAACATGTACAAGTCGGTTTTTGATAGATGTATTTATTTGATATTCCGTTGTCTGAATTACCTTGCTTACTAGAACTCATGGTGACATTCAACATGCCAAAAGTGTTATTCTTGATCAATACATGTTCGTCAATGATAGATCACAGCAAAATATAAAAAAGTTCCGGGCCAGGATACCTAACAAGGATGCTCAAAGGTGAACCATGACACCAAAGGCGAGAAACTGTCCTGCCAAGATCGTGTTAGAAATTTGCTAGAATCCTTGAACAGTACCTCCAATTTGTTTTGCTGTGGTAGGTCTGTAAATGATATATACTTATTTGTAATTCCATTATTGATATTACCTTTCAAATACTTGTGGCATTTAAAGTGGATTGTTTTGGAAAACTAAAAACGATAGTTTTTGACTAATGCATGTTATGTTGTTATGTGTGGATTTATCGTGGATTTATTCATTTGTTACTGTCTTGTTGGAATGTCCCGCTATGTGAGATCAAAATAGTATTCGCCACGTATGGATGAAAGATCGCCGCTGTAATGCAAAACAATAATTCACTCATTCACTCACTCATACTTGTGATATCTGTTATTCCAATGACATTCAAAGTAGATTTTTTAAAAGATGAAAAATAAGTGTTTCTTGACCAATGTTAATGACAGAATACACTTGTTCTTTCGCTATCACAATGATCTTGCTTCACTAGAACGCTATAAATGTTAGTATTTTATGTTAGTGACATTCAAAGAGGATTACATTTTTAAAATGAAAATAAAAGGTTGTTCTTGACCAATACATTTAGGTTCATGATAAATTTGTTCTTCCATTATCTGAAAGACTTTGGTTACTAGAAATCTTAAAGATGAAAAAAGCCTATCACTGACCAATACATTTAGGTTCATGCATGATAGATGGTTTCTTCCATTATCTGAACGACTTTGGTTACTAGAACTCTATATACGTTTCTCCTTATTTTCGTGACATTCAGTGTGGATTGGGGTTATAGACCAATACATGTAGGTTTATGATTATATGTCTTCACTTGGTATTCTATCGCAACGACCTTGCTTGTTGTGAGCCCAGACCCATGTATAACTGTGATTAATTATCGACATGTTCATGATGGGATTCTTCGTGACTGTCATTGATCGCTCCTGAGTTATGTATTTCCAAAACTGATACAAAAAATATAGCTACTCTAGTATTGACGTAACAGATGTAACAGCGATCTACCTTTAAAGCGGAGTCTTTGTATAGTATATGTCTAAACAATAAGCAGCTGATAAGCATGATTATGTATGGGTAATAACGGTATTTGTTAGATACTTATATGCTAGTAGTGGTTGTAATCTGAATTGCTGGTATGACGTTGGGTGGACATCGTTTTAAATATACATGGAAAGAGCTGCGAGCTGAGATTACTATTGAATGCAGAACTCTATTCTAGACGTTGAACTGCACTTTAAGATAAAGATCCAATCACTTTGTGTTCACAAGCTGTCGTAAAGAAATATCCTTGAAATAGTGCCCGATCTGGGAGTTTCAAATATAGACGTAGAAGTATAAGTAGAAGCAGTAACTTCTGATTGTTACGCTCGATGTTGTCGTCGAGTTCATTTAACTTGGCTTTAATTAAACCACCAAGGCATGTTCTGTTCGCAATTTCTTATTTCTTAATATCGTATCTGTTCAGACTAGATCTATTTTATGAATGAACTGGTTTTTAGATATTAATTTACATTTCTTGCATACGATGTTTGTTTTAGCTAATGTTTTAAATGTAAATGAATAAAAGTAAAATGGAATGTCATTTTGACCAACAATTAATCCATTGAATTTTGTTATTTTCTCAAATCTCATTAATAATTAAATTATTGAATTAATTCTTTGTTACCTTCACAAATGCATGCACTCCAAATGCTCCAATATATGTACACTTGTGTTCTTCTCTCCTGGTTAAGACATCTGTGTGCCAGTATAATACTACATTGCCACTCAGAGTGTATTAAGCAAATAAATATTGTTATTTCTGGCTATCTATCATATGCTATCATCACCAGCACTCATATTTTGCAAACCATATATTCACCTTGTTCTCAATTACGATCGCAATTACAAGGACAAATGGAGTATTGGTTGTGTGTAATCAGTGGCAGTGTCTGTCTAATTTCCTCAGGGATCAGGTTCCCTCAAGTCTTCATTATCTCATGTTGAGACGGGGCTTTATGCCTACCATGTGTCTAACCGATTGGCGATTATTCATAACTCGTATCGGTGATCAACTGTTTGTGACATGTTTACTGCATGATTATGAAGATATGTTGTCGTTATCATGTCAAACAGGGATCTGCTGCTGAAGCAAGTTGTAGTGTTGGTATCCTGACAAGTTGACAGGATACTAAAGTATTTCCTGTAACGTGCAAGTGATTCAGAAGGAATTCAATCTGACTTACTGCTATGACTGCCTAAATATGATCATACAAAGCTAATAGTAAGGTAGCCCAAAGATTTGTTGAATTTCTGTTAGTCTTTATCTTATTGTTTGTGTTTATATATTATTTATTTATTTATTTATTGGTTTGTTTGTTTGTTTGGGGATTTTGTTGTGGAAGTGCGAATTCTGAGTTTTAACTACAGGAAGAAGCCTACAACAACTGTAGCGCATTAATATAGGCCTACTGTTACATTAAACAAACTGATACTGACGAACAAATGTTGCTAACTTTCAGAGTGCTAACATCACATCGTAAAATAGTAGTATCCGACGACAGTATTGCCTATTTTTCAAAACATTATCTTGGCTGGTTCGAACTCGAAAGCCCGATGATATAATATGGATCATACTCTTACACTATAACACCATAAAGACAAAGGAAATATCAATGTTCCAGATACGTATTTCGCAGAGTTCGAAACACAAAGGTCTCCATTTGTTTGCAGTAACTGTAGTAACAACAATGACCTCAGATGTTCTATATATTTTGTGTTAACGTTTAAGGCACAGAAAAGCAATAGATGTTGTGTATTATTATCTCCTAGTAGATCGTGGTTGACAGTTGTTTGCCAAAACGGACAGTCAGACTTGTTCTGAACTTTCAAACCGTCATTACGTTTGCCATCCGAACGTGATAATATTTGTCTGCGTAACCATCGATTTTCCGTTCGGTTCCAGTAGGAAAATAAGTTGCTCGACGGTCTGTGGACGATAACAAAATGCCGACTCATTGTCTGAATTGAATTCGTTGGAAGGATAATTGCAACGAAACGAAACTCTGTCAAAACAAATGTTACTGGATGAAAAGGTCAATTGATTTTCAGGAATTTCTAATCCGCATTGACCGACTTTTGGTAGACGCGTTTACCTTCCGGTCGCGTGCACGATCTGGTCAAGATCATCAACACTGGTGGTACTTATCAGGTAGGGAAAACTAGCCACCTATATAATTATATATCATTATGTGTCATGTATATAAACGAATTGGTTCATCACGACAGTGAAACTAGTACATTGTGTCCGTGGTTGTAATGTTGTTGTAGTAGATGCACGTCATTACATATGATATGGGACTTTAATCATCACATTTTTCGTAGCGGGTAGCACCCACTGTACTGGTTGAGGTCATTGGGACACGTCATTAAATGACGGGCACTTAAGACCGTTGATGGCAGTTTACGACAACGACCAATGTATAAGTCTGACAAAACTTTGAGAGGTTGTCATGCAGTGGTGGACGTTGAACTGTCTGTCCGTGTCTGTCCGCGCTGTGACTGGATAAAGACTTCATCGACAGATGATTATTTCGCTTCTCAGCGCGACTGTCCTTTGCGAACAGTCGTTAGACACGAATATTTCTTTACGAAAGTGCCGTTTTATCTGAGAAAAATTGGGATGGTTCGGGTCTCGATCCGTCGGGTGTCTTCAATTATTGCATCTATTATGCTCTATATATTGCTCGTTGTCACGGTTGTCAAGCAGGGTACCCTTTTTCATGGAGCGGTCTTAACCACTTCGAGAGCAGAATCCTTAGTAAGTGCTCTCGTATACATATAGTGACCGAGCCCATGCACAAACAACAGGATCAGATAATATACTGGCAGAACCCTTTCACCTCGGGTGTCCTGGTGTATTTTTCAGAATCAAGGCCCCGATTTATCTAAAGAAACTCAGCTGTTTTTAACTGAATTTGAGAAAACTTCCCATTGACTCAGTGTTGTAACCTTAGCATAGGCTTACGCTTGTGCTTGTTACAGCACTGAGTCAATGGGAGAAATCTCAGCTGAGCAAACTCACAAATTCGTTTGTTTCGATAAATCAGGGTCTGGTCCGGACACCCATTTCTTTTTCTTTTTGCTGTGACCTAGCGGGCTTCCAGAGCTTCGTGAAATAGTACCTATAACGGTAGACGCCAACATTTAATACTGGAGAAGTTTAATCCATTTATTATCATGGTTTCTTTTGGACTTCATCGCAAATAGGTACTCGGTTCCCGCAGCGACGTTAAACTCCATAATTCATTTGGACTGAACATGTATCCGTTCTACTCAGGAAGCATAGACGTTTCCTTATTTTCACTGTATAATGATATCAATTAATTTATTGGCCAAATAATAGTCGGGATCTCATCCCTGTATAATATCGACCACCATCAGCAACATGTGCACGACCTTCTGTAATGCCCTTCAAGAGGAAGTCAAGAGTGCTAGAATGTCCTGACTGACACAGAAATCCCTAGTGTACACACTGACTGGTCACTGAGCAGTCACTGGGAGTCACTGGCAGTCACTGGCAGTCACTGGTAGTCTAGCCACAGGGCCGCCAATCTATGAATCGTCACTGTAAGAGTCCGTACTGGTTCCTGATACGGCGGCATCATTGTATCCCGTAGTAGCACACGGTGACCCTCTCTTGAGTTTAGGCAATGGGTATTGGCGCGGATGTTTACCAGGGTGAACTGGATGTCGAGTTACTCTGTCAACAGGGCTGGAGTGGACTTCATATGTAACGTAATTAATTGCACGGAGGTGGAACTCGAAGACGTAGTGATTTAGGATAGTACTATTGTAACAGTTTGCAAACGGCCCGTGTTGGTTTATGATCAGAGTAGAGGTTTGTACTTTAACAAAGTTTATCGACATCAGAGGAAAACTTATATGATGATGGTTTATTGATGTATGATAAAAAGACAATTGCGATACATTTTGTTTTCTATAACATAAGAAAGGTCGTTTAAATGTTATCTTGGCTCTTCATCCTTTTGTTGTATGATCCATATCGCCATCTATAGCGGCGACTGTCAAACTATGTATAGAACATTAATTTCGGATATATGAGTTTGATAACTGGTCTCCTCCACAGTGTAGCTGGATGTGGTATAAGAAACTTATACTGATCTTGGCCAGCGTGGTTATCTCTTTGATTCAGTCGACAGAGCGTACGTTGGACTAGCAACCCATGCAGCAACTCGGATTCGAATCCCAGGATCGACAATGCCAGCTCCTGTTCTGGTTCTGTGATGTTGAACGTCTCTCATGTTTTCGTTTCGAGAATGCATATGCTGGAATTATATCATTTCAATTGTCTTCTGTTGAAGGATTCTGTTCATGATCAGTTGTTGAAAGTCAAAATGTTGCATCTCAGTACCAACAACCAATACCATCTTCAACGTATTCAACCTCGGTCAACTAGCCAATATTCTCATTAGAGCATCACCATCTTCCAAGCAAGTCCAATAACAGTCATTCCTCATCACCAAGCCCCGATGTATGTATTGATAATATATACCTTATTTATACCAACGTGTTTATAACCCCTCTACAGAGTACTAGTAATTGACGACACTCACTGATGTCCAACGGCATCTGAGCTCGTCATCACATCACCCCGCCGAAGGAGAGTTCCGATATTCTACACGTCGTCTGCCTGGGTCAAAGTCAAGGTCAGCGGACACGTCTGTCAACCACACAAGTTGCGCGACCTGATTGTCTTCCATAACCGTTAATCTACTTCCATCGATTGCTTTGCTTAATTAAACGTACTAATACAGTTTGCCATGTAGAACCAATTTAGACCCTCAAATCAATCTCCGGCTGAGAGGAAGCCGAGACAGCGTCTGCTGACCAGATCGACAGGTTTCGCCCCCATTTTGGAAGGTGTGGTCGAGAGGCAGAAATGGAAAATCACAATAACTATGTTTTGCAAAAACGCTGAATGCTGTGTGTATAATTGGGATAGGTGGTTCGGCACGTTTCACCTACATAAGTAGGACTGTATCTTAGGGCGGCTGTTCAATAACAAGATCGCTAGGTACATGTCTTGAAAAGTCATTATGATATATGAACCGGAGAACCGGTCTTATTACACATGAGTTGACGCATCTCTCGCACCGTTTGGATGGAAACGATTTAATTCCGTCCATTTAAAGTATGCATATTATTGTATAAAATACAGTTCTGATGCAGTTCTAATGAGATTTCTTTCGCGGCAAAATCTTGTTCCAAGTGGATTTCATTATTCTTTAGAAACCACTATATAGACACTGTATTGTGGAATTAGAAAATTATTATTCCGTTTTTAAATTAGACCATTAAGATCGTGCCTCTACCGTAGTAAGATCTCACTGTGATCGCGCCCATCAAGCAGATTACAATAATCATACGGTATATATATATCTCGATATGACTTCACGATCAAACACTTCAAATTCCTTTTTTGTTTGGTTAACACTCCAATAAGTATGTATTCCTCCATAAATACAGCGTTGATTGCTACGGTATATATATACAACTTTGAGATTACATTCAAGAACCCTCTGGCATATGTCAAAGCAATAGTATGCTAATTCAAATCATCGGATTGTTACAATCCAGGAAGCCTATTCTCGAAACGTTCTTACGATCGTATGCGGACAATCTTAACGATTCTTATAGTATGGCTACGAACTGTTCTTATGCTAAGTAAGAAGATCGTAAACACGTTTCGAGAATAGGACCCAAGGAAGCCTATTCTCGAAACGTTCTTACGATAGTACGACGATCTTAAAGATTCGAGTAGTATGACTGTATGGCTCTGAAGATTTTACGCGAGATCTTAGGCTAAGAAGATCGTAACGTTTCGAGAATAGCACCTCAGATTTTTATCACGATTATCGTTTCTTCTTTTCTGTTGCAATGTTTTCTTTGTTGAGTAACGCTTTAAATCAACGTCGCGTTTTAACGACGCTTGTGTGTGTACGTGAAGTGGATAATGCGGAAAGAAGATAAGTGATTCTTGTAGCGAATCGATCTAACCAGAGACATCGTGACTCTACAAATCAACAGGCACTGCGGTAACGTAAGTCTACGGCTAATGAATCGTGTAATTTATTATCCTACTGTAGTGCCATCGATTAAGAAATATTACCACAGTAGACTATATAGACGCTCGCTACGGTGAGCCGGGGTCATGAATTTATAGTGCAGTTTAGTTTAGTAGGCAAACGTTAAGAGATTGCTTCACATATGTGGGCATGTCTATTACAACGTATAAGCATGATGGCTATATGACTTCACTCTTGCAATGAGTGTTAACTAAAACTAAAACTAAAACTAAAACGAACTCACGTTTGTTGTTCAATGTGTATTAAAGATGCGAGGCCTATTCTAGAAACGTTCTTACGACCTCTTTAATCCAAGAACGTGCGTAGCATTTTCATAGCCATACAATACGATTTTATTTTATTTGTCGTACGATCCTAAGACTGTTTCAAGAATATCCCCTCCCCCTTCCTCGAAACCCTGGTCATTATGACTACACTAAACCTCCGTGCTGGCGGAGGTTACGTTTAGTCATAATAGCAGGTGTTTCGAGGATGAGGTTCCATGGTCCTGAGATCACGCAACGTATTTATTTAAACTTCATGCTCAGCTCAAGGTTTTGTACACGAACCCCCCTATAAAATTTGAGCATGAAATCGCACTGGACATGTTTCGTAATCCCAATATAAACTCTTGGCATTGATCGATAGTTTTGCTAGTAGAAGCTTCGTGTGTGTGTATATAAGAAGAGAACTAGGTCTATATATTTGAGTGGCAAGTATCTAAGTGGGCAGACATTGTCCGAATCGACATTGGTGGTCCTACTGGTGGACCTGCATTGAAATAATGGCATTAAGCCAGTCTCGATCAATGCACACATCGTCATCAGATAACTCCACTTAAGATTAATATACGACGTACTTCAACGTCCTGAAGCCATGTCCGACGTAATTGCACTCCCATGATGAGTGCATTGTCTTGGCTAGGAGTTGATTGAGTCCGTATTTACAACGGGGTGGGGTCTAGAGAATCGCTGATGGAAAAGTACATATATCTCTTCACGAAATTGCTTCGTATTCAAGTCCGATGCAATATCTTCATTTCCTTCCAATTCGTGTGGTGGAAGTTTCCGCCGTATTAGAGCACATACTTAGCGTGTAATACCAACTAGTTGGCCTTTGAGTCCTATAGTGTAGACTATTAGACTATATGTCCTAGTTACACACGGCCATAAATCTCGGTTTTGAGTAGGAGGACACAGTTCCTGGTTTTGCATAGGTAAGAGTCGTGATGGCAAACGAATATTACGTTCTGCCAATGTTCAGCGCAATGTTCTTTCATTGCATTAGACTATTAGATCAGTCAATGCAAGCTTAGTAGTGTATAGATCAGTCACGTGCACAATAATCCGATAAAAAATAACTAGCACGAAATTAAGATGGCGTGGGTGATGTAGAATACTTTCACCATTTATCATGTCTGTTATGGCCGATGCTTCTATCGAAACGTGATGATTCATTGAATTCAATCTTTGGCCATCATGACGTGTTTAAACATCACGAGCGACTTCTCTGGTGGGTTCCCGTCTCATGACGGAAATAGAAGAGGCGCAGCGGCGGCTATGTATTTAGAGGACTACTGCGTTGGCAGTGTTGAGCACCCAGTCTGTATTCCATCTATTTGATTGCTTAGTAAAACCGCAAACGTCTTCAACGTCATCGAGACATCATCGACAGATAATTACACGAGCGTTGCCAGGATGTAATCAAACGGCAGTCGTTTACATTAAGTGTATGAAAACATGCTTTAACAAACCGATGCATGGCAATGTCATGGCCATTAGTCTAGAAATCGTACTGCATTGATCCATGGACGGCAAAGTAGTAACCATTCCTGTCTTGGTAGTATGTACCGTATGTTTAGGATGTCAACAAGAATAAAATAAAAGTCTCCATCAATGCAATTACCATTTAGAATTAAATATTCCGTATACATTTACTAGAATCCCTCTTTTATGTTCAACCGGACGTTGATGTTTACATTACATATGTTTGACAAGATGAATATATAGGTAATGTAGCACTAAGCATGTTAATCTCTCAATTGTTCTACTACATAGTGTATGATACAAACACCCAATGTATTTATGCTAGAATATCATTAATAGAAATATACTGGTATGTTAACAATATACGTACAGTGGCGGGTTTTTCCCGTTAGCATAACCTTTACCCAATCCTTTTCTATTGTGAATAGAATATGTTTTAACTAATACTGTACTTATATTGTCTACAGCTGATCTAATAATGTCGACTGGTTGAAATAAAACAGATTTCGTTATCTGTTATGTCTGAGCATATAGGACATATAGGCTACACTGTGTGTTCTATGGTGTCGAATTTCATGAATGAACTACACAAGCATATTATGTCCGTCCCGTCAGTACGTGTACGCCTACATATCATTGTAAAAAAAGTGTGTAATTATAAATATAGCAGATGTACAAACACACGAGTTGTTAGAGAATAGTATGAAAGAAGCAGTGTACAGAAACATGATAAATGTATTAAAGAAAGATGTTCTAGCAAATCTTTGGCGCTCCTAAAAAGCTTATTCTCCATTAAGAATAATAGCTAAATAGTGGCAAGATCCATACATACATTATTTGTTTTTAAATAAATATTTTTCTGCATAATATAATATATTGATAAGTATAGGACACATATCAAAATATTGGTAAACATGTCTACAGCTATCCAGGAGGGCACTCTATTCTGGAAACTAGAGTGCCCTCCTAAACAGACTAACGGCCCTTAATTGTAATGAACATTTAAGATTGTAATGGGAAAAAAGTATCACCCTTTTCCAAGTGGCGTCAAGCTGATTCTCATAAAGTAAAGGGGGCTTTAAATTCCTTGGTAATAATCATACCAGAAACATGTTAGGTATACGCGTACCTCAATTGAGGTATGCACATGTGTTATTGTGTATGTTTATGCGTGATAAACTTTAATTTATGTTTATATTTAGCAGTTTAAAAAAACCAACAGACTATTGAAAATCGAGAGGGCGAAAAGGGTACGCCAGAATTGAAGTTGGCGTGCCCGACAGTGGTTTTAAGTGTCTGGCCCGCGGACAGGTATTATTTCTACCCCTGCAAAAGAAATGTACCATTTTTGACGTCGTATCGATAAAGTTCAAATTATATCAACTGCATTGTTCGAAATATAGGGAATGAATTCACGATTAAGAATGACGATCACCAATTCAAATGGTAAGTGTAGTTCTTTATGAAATTGTTCCAGATTAGGGTAATAGTTGTATCAGATCATGTAATAATCCCATTAATAGTGACAAAGATGTTGCCCTTTGAAGTAAACCAGGGCATCGTTTCACAGTGGTCTCTTAGTCGCTAAGAGACCATATAGACGTTACGCACAGTTCTGCGACAAATATAGCATACGTTGAGTACAATAACGTATTTTCCTTAGAAGTATGGCTTATTCGACATTTAAAAAAATACATATTAATGTATTAATGT
>JAUTBX010196151.1:0-14824 GCA_032361465.1 Lepetodrilus tevnianus
TAAAACGTTTGGTTACAAGTCAAAACCGATCGGATACCGGGGGAATCGGATTATCGATGGCCGGACTATCGGGGCTCTACTGTATTAGCATGTTCCAGCTATTGGTATATTAAAGATATTTTCATTCAAAAGAAAATGAATGAGGACAATCTGATTGGTACATTGGTAATTATATTGTAAATCTACGTCTACCCTTTTGAGAGAAAGAAATATAAACAACTGTCGATATTAAGTTGACTCAATGTTCAGTGCTACACTAACAGGAATATTGCTATGTTGTTATTCTATTGCAAAGTGCCATTAATTAATTGCATTGTAAGGAACTGCATGTGTGTGTATATTATTGGCACATACCGCTAACTTCCTCCGTGCCTTCTGTCAAAATATCTTTCGTCAAGTTGGATATTTGTCCTGTTAAAGAACTTAGGCTTCCGCCGAGCCATGACATGTTGCTTTTTGATATCGCTAATTCATTTAAAAACTCATGCAATTGTGTTTAATGTCTTCTTATCATGTTTTGCTTGTTTATCAGTGAGATATCGACTAAAACGTTTTGTCGAAGACGAATGCCAACACGACGGCAGCCATATTGGCACTCAACGTGTCACTGCGCATGTGTAAACAATATATGGGAGACTATTCCCACACATGTTCCTCGATCGTCAATATTATTATGGTAGTTAGCAATCAGTAGATCAAACCTCAATAATTTATACTTTTCTGGCTACTCTTTCTCGGCTTTCTAATCTGCTTTTTCTAAAGTATTTTAAAATTAATCTCGATCTGGAAGTACCCTTATATCCGTATATTAGTTAACTAACCAATAAATAACTTTTTTATTTTAGAGTTTTTATTTTATTTTATTTTATTGTGTGTTTTTTGGCGTATGTTTAAATTTGAGATGAGTAAATAACGTAGGCCTACATGATATGTAAAATAATATATTTAGACAAATTATTATCCTAAAATCTGGGTTTATAATGTAAAACTTCTATACGACAATGTCACATACCGGTAATGGTATGACAAAACTGAGAACATTCAATAAATATGCTAATTCAAAAAAGTATAACAATCAAGGTTTTGTTCCTCTCATGATATCAAATAAAAGCTTAATGTGAAAATAGTACGTGTATTTATTACTTGCCAAAGTTAATTATATCATCACTTAATCTGTTTAATTCCGTTGGTTGTTTGGAGTAGGGGCCTACCTGTATATATACGTACTTCTTATGATAATTAATACATATAATATCTATATTTAATATAGGTTTAATAAAGTATTGTATCATACTCAATTGTGCTTGAATCTTTCTCAGAGGTATTTAAATGGAGATTCTCTGACACGTTTGAGTATGTAAAATTAACATATTTAAATTTTAATAAGACTGAACATTTATTCTCCACAATTCATACCACATTAATATTAACAAGTATTAATATAAGGTCGAGCATGTGTTCATAACACTATTGTTAATTATTTTCAATTAATTGATATTCCGATGATAACACGGTAGTAATTAAATGTAGGCCTAACCGTACAAATATTATTTTTATGTGTTTGTGAATTATCTGAATTTTTGTAATAATGCCTGCAAATGTATATCAACTACTAGTATAACAGAGCTATCTTGTTGTTTCGGATTATTAATAAAATTATTGTTAATATATAGAAGCTGTGTTGTCCATAATATGATCATGTAACGTTCTACAAAGTTATATACAGACTAGTTCCAGTCCACTATTTGATTGGAATTTCCTGGATTCTACATTTATATACAGGGGTATAGGCTCTAATAGTGGTCATGTCGGAATAGTGTTGGGTACCACTCCCATGTATGTACACACACACACACACACACACACACACACACACACACACACACATACACACACACACGTACGCACGCACACACACACACACACACACGTACGCACGCACACACACACACACACACAAGAACACACACACACACGCACACGCACATGCACACACACACACACACACATAAGGACAGACAGACCACCTACCCACACAGACTCGCATACACATTCTCAACATGCGGACTGATAATATGTGATGCCAAGCATGTACGAGCCAAAGTTTAGGATTTTTAAGCCTCACCCCAACTTAATCCAAATTAATTACTTCCGAGCAAATACTCATCGTAACTATATGATTGGGCTGTGGAAAAGCATCAGGATGCGTATCCTTGAGAATACCTGGCGTATATAGCCTAGGCTAGACTTCATCTCGTAGTTGTAACCCGGAGACTAATATTTCTACCGTAAAACTTGAATATGGAATCAGAAATAATCATTGAAGTATTTCTACTAATTTTGATCGTCTGCTCAGTGTCGTCTGCTCCTCGCAACATGGAAGCGGATAGATACAGTGACTCAATAGGCAACCGTCAAGCACCGGGTGAACGTATGATTCCAAGAGGCAACGCGAAGAACAAGAGAAACCTTTGGCTGAAAAAGAACGAAAGCCTCACCGTGAAGTTCTGTCAATACGAAGAAGGATTCGTCTCGGTCCAGAACGTCTTGTGGTCAAACGACGGGTGGCTGGACACCGTCCTCGTCAAACTGGACGACGTCGTGATCGGCAACTTCACCACGAACAACGACACCAACTGGGGATTCTCCTGGAACAAGATCCACGAATCTGGTCCCGTGGGGTCAAGGGTGAAGCTCAGCCCCGGGGAACATACCCTGACCCTGGTGGTCGTTGATGGAGATAGGTATGGGGTCGAGTTCGACAGGATTGTGTTGGACGTGGAAGGGGGACAACATGATGATGATTATGATGATGATGATGATGATGGCCGCGTTTGTCCGGAAACACGGAAGAAAGGCAACACTACAGACAACACAAACAATGTTACTGACAGTGTGCAGACCGTCGTGGGTAGAATACTTTCAGATGTCGCAGATAACGGGGGAAATATTACCAACGTCGTCAAGAACAACGTGGATGCATCAACGTTTGCTTTAACTACAGATAAGAATGGTAGAAATCTTACGGGTCTGAACAGAAACGACAGCAGCAGTGGAACCGATGGTGATGATGTCTCGACCACTGATCGTGGGTCAAATTCGCAGATTGGAAGCGATGAGGACCAAAGTAACGATGTAACACAGAGAAGTAACGATGATGATACGGGATTGTCTTCAGAGAGAAGTACTGAAACATCGGGTGACGTCTCGACGGCCAAAGGCAAATGTCGGGAATTCAAAGAATACGACTTTTGGGATTTGGCCATTGCGTTCTGGAAATGGATCAATCGACATAGGTAAAATATACTTCTTTGATGAATACTCATGCATGTTAGAATAATATAATAAGCCTATACCTGCGACAGACCATCGCATACTACTATTGACAACGTCATGTCCCGTGTTCATTAATTCAATCAGATCACGTTTTCATTCTCTAATCGAATTGTATGCCTATTTATATTTTGTTTAAAGAATGTATACTCTTTAGATTTTATACTCAAGCAATGTGTGTTTCCATCTGCACTTAAATATGAACTACGTAATTAAATTCGACAAATGTTTTATTTTGCAGACCAAGTGAGTGATTTGAGAGCTGTATTATTCTGTATACTCAATCATCTGGCTTCGAGGACTTAACTTATTTTGCCTTTCACCAGACCGGACTAAATATGTTTTAGTAAATAAAAATAATGTCCATTGTAATGTAAAATATATCCTTCATGTTAGGAATGTGTACTGTATACGTCTTAGTAATATTAGCAATGTTATGAAACATAGTTACTAGAAACGTATGCTTAGTTCACATGTTACGTCAATGAATACAAGTACTGTATAATATAGCAGTTCGCCTGTCTATGTATAGTAGTACCATGATTACGGGTACTTCTTTTATCCGGTACACTTACATAATAGAAAACAGACATCGTAATATCAACCGCAGCATTTGATTTATATAGTTAATCTTTTATACTAGCAGTAAATTCGTACTTTCTAGAATATTATTATTATATAGGCTACATATGTTTATTAATACAGTGTTTCATAAAGTTGGACGTTTCTAATTTATTGTAATTTATTGTATACGCAATACTTTAATAAACTATGCTTATTTTTCTCCTTCTTATATTTACATTAGCTATCGTGAGAGATGTCAATATTCGACCCACACCTTCTGAATATCCTAACTGAAGTATGTTAATTTGTAATCAGTCTAGGCCCGTTTGGTATGCACACGCATTTCGCGTATATTTCCATCATTAATGATTACTATAATCTAGTATACACGCTACTTTTACCAAGGAATTACAATTGTTGTAAAAATAACACAATTGGTTAACAAGGTTAATTAACGTACACATAGTTTTTTTTCTCCACATTACAGTACATTTGGAGTACTCTTGACGGAATTTGGTACTAATCAAGTAATGTCAACGAAACTGTCGCCATAAGCAAACAGAGTACTAATAATGGACACAGAATAGAGATCGCACAACCTGGGTTCTGAAGGGTGGTCAGTTAGTCAGTTTATTTCCAGAATCTAGAACATGTTAGTCTTGTATTTTAGCATTGAATGACATTCACATGTAGGGAGTCAGACAGGGTTGTTGCATGGCTCAACTGATGTTTCAATACTTTTCAGTAATGTTGTTTCCAGAATCCAGAACACGTTAAGTATTGTGTTTTCAGATTGAATTATATTTAGCCTTGTATTTCAAACGTAGGGAGTCAGACAGGGTTGTTGCATGACTCAACTGATTTGAGGTTAAACATAAAAATAACAGCCTTTATAATAAATACGGAAAAGAAACCTGTCAACAAGATTACAAAACATTTTGAGAATGATTTCATGATTAGATAAAAAAAATTGATCCAAACTTCCAATAAAAAATTAGCTTTACCATGAAACGGTACTCAAAAAGTTTCCTACTCTCAGGGCCTGGTTTACCTTCCAGTTCATAATATTTTCCAAGTTATTTTTAGTTCCCACAGGAAGTATAATGTCCAATGACCATCTGCAGTTAACCTTTGATGGGCCACCTTTGACCTGCTGGATGTTCCACAAGGAGAATTCTATATCGGAACTCAGGTTGTCGTTATCAGTGATATAATATGCACACACAAAGAAAGAAAGAAAAACGTTACAAATGTGTGTTTTATTTTCATGACATGTTGAGCCACATGGAATACACTTCACATAGAGAATTGAAGACATAGTATCATTATGTTCATATATCATTGCTCTGCAGCCAATGGCAATGAGAAACATTGTAAGAGTGATGTACAATGACTGTTACAGACATACAAGGGATACAAGTAAGGGGATACAATAGTAAGAAATACAAGTAAGGGATATAGAGCCAATAGGTAACTGTAGCCATGATTCTGTGTCGGACATGCTTGAGAGAAATATGTACAATCTTCCATTTAACAAATCTGATTATTCAAATGTTATATTCAAAGATAAGATATTGTATATCAAATTGTAAAAAAAAATTATAATGAATAAAAAAGGAAATACCATTATTAATATTAAAGTTTAATTTTGGCCCTATTATAAAAATCAAATATTGAATATTGAGTTGTCATGGATCGACTATCATACTACAACAGAGATAATCAGTTATTATCCTGACTATTATTAAATATATTTATGAAATGTTATCCTTAATAAAAAAAAATCTAAACATATTAGGTGGTCAATTTAGAAAGGTACTAAATTGTTTGTGTATTCTTAAAGACAGGTAAACATGTTTACATAGGACTTCAAAGTATTCTGATATGATTGGATGTATCCTTCATTCAGATATCATCCACCATACATAAATGTCCTTATGAAAGACTTTGGAGGGGCACTTTTTTTTTTTTTTTAGTAAAACGTTTTAAAGTGTTTCTTACCATTTTGGATAATCAGCTTCTACTAATATGTAAAAAGGAAAAAATCGTGAAAATACTACGAAAGAAAATAAAGCTTTAAAGTTCTTAGAGAGAATCAACATACCTTTGATAGAATCACGCCTTTAGATCAAAAAGTTTTGATTAATAAAATACTGACATAGATTACAAATTACTTTATAATTATGAAATGTTGTATGTAATACTAGAGAAAATGAAAATGGTAAATTTGTAGAAAATGTTCAACTATTATACCTCCGATATGAACACACACTCACATAAATTATAGCTTTTTAATATGGCTTGCTTTGAAGGTATAACATTTGTTTTAATTAATAAATTTGTAACAAAATTACGTACATTTATTTTAGGAAAACGAAAGATTCCACAGCATTTTGAAAGTTTTAAATATTAAACAAGTTAATCAAAATCGGAAAATAAATTACAACATTCTCGCATGTGTATTCATTCACCTTGAAAATGGTTAAATATTCATTTAGAATATGACTACAAATTCTTTTAAACATAAATGGATGGATACATAAACATCAATCATGGTGTGTACCTTTAAAATATTGCATACCTCCAATGAATAAATATCTATGCTAGTCTTATAGGCTGAAGAATGGAAAGTGTGTAGGAGTGCCATAGTAATGTGATAGCCCTGTACGTGTACCACTCAGTCGAGACAGACTGTATTGGGATTCTTTGGCTATTTTACTTTACCTTGTTAAACCATCAATACATAGAAACCAAAAATACAAAAATAAAACTATACAAATGAAAGTTTCACCTTGGATTTGTCTCAGTCATGACTATGCCCCCCTAAAAGTTCTATAGCTATCTAGACAGATCCCTTTCAAAATACATAATAAATTTATGACATTGAAATTGTGACAGATCAGAATTGAATATAAAATTAATTTTCATCAGTACTTTGAAATATAAAAAAATAAAAAGAAGAAAAAAACACCATTTAAAACATAATTTCACAAAGATTACAAGATATGACAATATTTTGGGTCCAAACTTAAAGGATGATTGAAATTCAAGACACCATAACATTTTAAAGCTTTTTTTTCTTTTTCTCTGGAAAAATTTCCTTAAATAGTTACATAATACATATTCAACGAAGATCTTTGATATACCTGCAGATGGCGAAAACGATATCAATTACAGAAAACACAATAACATATTGATGCTTAGTTTGCCGGCTAATCAACAAAAGTTACAATGATGAAAATTGTAATAATACAAACTCACTGGTAACAATAATAATAATAGCCCATTTATATATCGCATTAGCTCCAAGAAAGAAGCATGCCAACTTTCACGACATCAGCATGACAATGTTGAATCAAAACTAGAATTTACACAAGTTATTGTCATCAAAAAAAATTAAATGAATATGTGTGTGCATGCTATTTAAACCTCTTCTTGCTGGATTAGGCACAGATACAGCTCTTTAGAGCACCTCCGGTTGCCTTCAGCATGGAGAAGGTTAATGGGTCGTCAGTCTATGAGTGAATGCATGTGCGAAAAAATATGATAATTCTTGCTTGTTTTCTTACTGCAGTGCAGCATTTAAGTGATATCTGCTTACTATGGGATGATAACCCCATAACAACCAAGATTCAATTGTTCTCTGCACACAAACACACACGAAATCGGAAAATGGGCATGTTTCATATTTTTCTATCCTAGTAGAGCTCTCAACATTACGAAATCTGAACATATCCCCCAGAATTAACAGACAAGTAACATAATATATATATATATGAATGATAATGACACAATACAAGAAAAAATGTGAACGGATGACAAATCATACATCACGAATGTGGTAAAAACTACGAAAGTGTACTACCGCTTCTCGTATAATTCATGAAAGCTAACTAGTATATATAGGGAGTGAACTATACAGGTAACAACAGTGCCATAACAGTAGATACAGAGATGCTCAAACGGCGGTGCACCTAATTATGCCACAGCTTGCCCTAGTAAACAGACAACAGGGAAATTGTTCTCTCGCAGACATCGCGGGCTACGAAAACAAAGAAAGCAGCGATAAACGTGCAAGGATAATAAAATTTCGAGAACATTTCGGGATAATACAATTTTATGTACAGCCAAGATGAGGCACCAAAAAAGGATATTACACCAAACTTTTGTTAGGACCACATGCATTTTCAATTACGATACAAAAGTAATTACAGATTGTGTGATATTTATGTTACAAGATGAAAATTAGAACATGGGTAATTTTCTACAGATTTAATTTCAAATGCACCAAATGACACTTGTTGTGTATTATATTTACAACATATATCTTAAATTCCTTATAAAATGGGGGTAACTGTAAAATTCCTAACAAAGGGGAGATAACTGGAGTTGAGGGAGTTATTGCTGAGACTGACTGAAAATTTTATATAATTGTATTGCTTAAAGATTTGAGTTGATTTGTTCCTGTAGGAATCTTCCAACCATAACCAACAATTGCCAGAAGAGAAAAGCATGTTGCAATATTGATAAATATTGAGACTATTGCATCTTGAATTGAGAGTTACCTTTTCCTTGCTAATCTATAAGCCGGACCAGGCCCGAGATTACAAAACTTTTTGAGTACAATTTTACGTTGAAGCTCAAATTTTATATAGAGATTCGTGAAGAAAATGTTGAGTTGAACATGAAATCATACTCAAAATGGTTTTGCAATTTTGCGGCCAGATGTTGGCTGAGCTAGATTCTGACTAATATCAACAATCGACTGCTAATGAGACATTAACATTTACATAAAATATATACATGTTTCTAGGAATACCTACTTTCAGTTGTAGACGGTCATACAAGACAAAACTGTACAGTTGTCGTAGAGAGAAAATATAACATTAATCATTATCTCATGCAACTAGATTACCAAACCTTCAGAGTACAATTTCATGCTCGAGTTCAAATTTTATATGTAGATTTGTGAACAAAACCTTGAGTTGAGCATGAGTTTGTACTAAAAAATGTTTTGTGATTTCAGGACCAGATCATGCGTCTTGCTCAACAAAGTTATATTTCTAACGAGTCCTAGGCCTAGTAGTGATCCCTGATATCTCTGAATAGTCACGATAATAATATTTCTCAAAGAACACTTTCCTGCAACCAATATCATAACAAGACAATAACAAGAAGCAACTTGGCACAATGAATAAAATATCAAATTGACCCAATCTTTACAAGTCGAGATATCAAACATGAAAACACACATTTAACCACAGGAACTATACTTTGTCTTCGGATCACCACCTTCTATCTAAAGACGTTTTACGTACGCTGAATAAATTGTGACGGTCTGTTCTTCTATTAGCATTAAGCATCGGTAACTGGACATGAAGTATATATGTACACTATACAATGATGCTATGTGAGGTATAAGGTTAGTTTATTTATTAACTGTTTCTCAGGGATCCATGATATACTTAAAAACAACTATTTTCTTATTCTCTTCCATTCATTGGTACTAATGTGCTTGCTGTAGATAGAATTGCCTGTAACTTGTGTAAACTGCTTCCCTTTGCTATATATAGCTTCTGACAATATGGGTACCCGGTAGGATGTTTATTTTTGCTTTTTTTTAAACCAGAATAAAAACACTACCGGTATCGTAAAAAGAACACACATTCAAGTGTTTTTCAAACTAATAACAATAAAATAAAATAATGTTCTTGTCTAAATGTAAAAACATCCGTGAGAAACAATTATATAACAACAAGCAACAATTTATTAATTCGCGCAAAATCAGAAATAAAATTTCTATTTCAATGGTACATACAGTGAATAACAACACAACTCAATCCTCTAGTAATGTCCCCCAATTAACAGCAATAACACAGACATGTCCCGGCAATGAAATAGGACAGATTGTTAATGATACATGTTTGTGTACAACTGAGACAATATAAGATGCAAACAAATGACGATTGACTGCAACACAGATAGGTGTGATATAACGGATAACTGTATTATGTAATGTATGATAAAGAACGGACGAAACAAAACGAGGCGGCACAAATTACACTCATATTGCCATTACAACTTTGACTAATAACATAACTCTCATCTCTGGTGATTTATGAATCAAAAATACCCAGGGGCCTGTTCCACAGACGATGGTACTATTCGTAGCGCTACGAGAGTTGTGACATCATATAAATTGATGAGGTACAACTCTAGCGCTACGAGAGTCGTGGCGACATATAAATTAATAAGAGTTACGACTCTCATAGTGCTACGGAATTGCTCTGTGGAACAAGAGCATGGGCCCATATTCTCGAAACTTCTTAACTAAGAACTTCCTAACCAGACCGAAAACCAGTCAGGCAAATTCTTAGTACTTACGAACTTCTTAGAACTTACGAAGTTTCGAGAAGACGAGCCCTTAGTGAATAAAATATGTTATTCTAAACAAAAAGTAGATCTTATGAATAGTCATTCTATACCGCAGCCATATATTCGTGTCTAAGTAATCTTATACAATATGCCTGTATGTCACAAATAGGACACAGTGGAGCAGAAGCCTCAACCTTTCTTGACAGTGTTATGTCCAGCCAACCAAATCATCTCACAACGATGCCAAGAGAGCACGTACACAAAACGCCCAATACAGAATCCAACGATTACCAGACATCGTAGCTTTAAGAAATGCAGTAATGTACATCAATTCCTGTCTTTAGTTACGTTCTGTGGCGATATTGTATTTAACGCATTTAAAGGCACAATGTCGTCATTGAAGTAATTTTTAGTGTTCAAGAGTCGATATACAAAAGTCAGAAATATGTAGGTATCTTACATACAGAGTGAGCGAGTTTAACGCCACTGCGGGAATCTTTCACCCATTTGCGACCAATACATACAGAGCTTGGGTCGTTAGATTTGATTAAAGACATACTGATCTGGATTAATTACGACTGCTTCAAACAACATCGAAAATGTTTAAGTAGATATTAAGAAAGTTGATGACATGATCAGTTTTTAGTTGTATATACCAGTGAGTTAATAACAAGCTATAAAGACCTGCATGGGTCCACAGAATGATTGTAATGCTTTGATATTCGTACCGTAACTCTTATACGAGTAGCGAACAGCTGCAATTATTCTGTGGGGTTTATTTGTAATGTATATGGAATTAGTAACAACTCTCACAATGCCCGACTTGAAATATGAAAGTAAAATATTAACAAGTTTACTAACACTTCTGAGACTCTGTAAAGGCAGAATATTTTCAATACTTGGGAATTTAATTTTGAATTATCCATGTCAAGCTAATCCATTAAAATTATACCATGAAATAATACGTTATTTCTTTATCATTCTGAAAATGTTATCCCTGAAATATCTGATAAAATCTTACCAAAACTCACGTAAAATCTCATCAAAATAACTATCTAGAAACATTATCCCCAAAGTCCTACTGAAATGAACTTTAAAATGTCATCAAAACAACGTTCACGAGCAATTTTGACAAGCTCAGGCCAATACTTAAAACATGTTTACTTCTGTGGTGTAGCCCCCGAGACACGCACAAACACTACGGACACTCAGAAGTGTTCGTTAGACACTACAGAGTCTCAAAAGTGTTCATTGGTGGCTTGGGTAGAGCAGACCTCAGAGACATTCACAAGTGCTTGTTGGACACAACAGACACTTAGAAGTGTTAGTCAATGGGAACAGCCCCGCGACACCCACACCAAACACAATGAATACTCAGAAGTGTTTGTTGGACACTACAGACTCTCAGGAGTGTTTGCTGAACACAACAACACTCAGAAGTGTTCGCTGGACACAACAGAGTCTCAGAAGTGTTTGTCAATGAACAGAGCTCGGAGACACTCAGAAATTTTCACCGGACACTAATGAGACTCAGAAGTGTTCTTTAGACACAACGGACACCCAGATGTGTTCGCTGGACACAACGGACACCCAGAAGTGTTCGCTGGACACAACTGACACTCAGAAGTGTTCGCGGGACACTACGGAGACTCAAAAGTGTTTGTCTGTGTCTTAGTGGGCAGAACAGGGCCCCAGAGACACTCAGGAGTGTTCATTGAACACCCGGAAGTCTTCTTTAAACACCACCACGGACACTCAGAAGTGTTCGCTGGTGGCTTGGGCAGAGGCACTGAGGTAAGTTCCGAAGCTGTTGCGACTGTTGCCATGGTAGGAGAACTGCTCAAAGTACGGGAGCTCGCTGTCCTCGGTGATGCTCTCCAGCTGCCCGGACGACCCTGCGTGCGACGGCGACATATGCATGGACTCCTGGGCAAACTCCTCTGGTATGTACTTGGTGTCGCCTGCGCTCTTCACATCCGGCTTCCACGGGGGTAGAATCTGCAGAACATAACATAGCGGAATCGTTAGTCTAAAAAATTATTATTTTTAAATTGGGGTTTTAGTATCAGGAATATTTCACCCATTTGTGATGATAATCTACGACATAGGGGAACTGTTAATCTATGACAAGAGAGCAGAACAGAACAGAGGCCATGTTTCCGGAGCTGTCGTTTGTGGAAAACATTATTTTACAACAATAAAACATGATATAACAAGAGCAGAAATGTTCCTCTATGATAGCTGAACGAAGCTCTTGTATATGTGAGTGAGTGAGCGAGTGAATATGGAGTTTAACGTCGCTGCGGGAATCTTTCACCCATTTGCGACGATCTTGTATATGTAACAACACCCTTAAGACTTTGTGGATGAAAATTCGATGATTCTGAATTTTTCCTCCGTGAAGGTGTAATTATGTATAACATAGCTGCGGTAACACAGACCAAGAAACAGAACCGTTACTCTACGACAGAACAGGACCAGAACATGTCTCTATGATAGTAGAAAAATAATAAAACAGAATAGAGCAGAACATTTACTCTATGATAGCTAAAAAGAACAAGGTATACCCTTTCATGAAGCCATCGTACCCATTGATGTAGCTGGGTTTAATATACCAAGTACTGTAAATCACGGAATTAATGCGTCACAAATTTAATACGAACTCTAGATTTTAGACGTAAATGCACAGCAATTAAATGCGACAATATGGCGGTCGCATTTTTCACATTAATATTCTCCTCGCATTAATTTCATGATTTACAGTACCTACTGGTCTCACACTAGGCTACACTAACAATCGCTACAAGAGCACAAAGTGGATACGAGAGCTTCATGAAATGATACCAGGACTATTTGCTCTACAACAGTTGTCGTCCCCCCCCCACCCCCTCCATGATACTAATATGCCGTGGAATGCTGGTTTTTCATTACCCAATCAAATTTTGTTTCACATCAAAGATGGTTAAACATTTGACAATCTCCCACATTGAAAATTTGCTTTGACAGGCCTGTCTTTCTTCCTTACCCCAAAAGATATAGAAACATCAAGGGGAATGACCCTTGACAGTAGAGTGAAAATATTGTATTTTACAATATTCCGTTAATTGATTTTTATGTTGTATTAAAAATATTCTTTTAGGATATTTTGAATGGTTTTACTTATATGAAAATCCTGTCATAATATATATATATATGTCTTATTAGTGCAATACTTGTCAAATCAAATGTGGTAATGTCAAGTTTTATGGTACTGCAGAAGCTTCCATTAAAATCACAAATACATCTTTTCTATTATCACACACAAAATCACATAGCAAATATCATACTATATACAATCCTGACAAAAGAAAACTGTGTAATATTCAAATTACCCAATTTAAATATTGAAAATGTGCAACACAAATGCGCAACATATTTGTGTTCTATGATTATTCACTACTTCACTAAGTAATCCAAATACACGCCAACTTGAACAACAAGCATTAACCGTGCACAAATCTCAAACAAAACATGCCAAATATATTTCTGAAATATATGTAACGTCACTTCACTTCACTGTCAAAACCAAACTGCAAATATGTAACATCTACTATACCTATTAGCGATGAAATGTTGAAAATCCATGTGTATTACTGTTTCTTTCTATCAACACTAAACTTTCTAAACACATATTTTATAGCTAGTGTGTGAGGGCAAACCTATACTGGTTGGGGGGCCTATTATCGCCTGAAATATGAATGTTTTCCTGGATACAAAGTTTAATAATGTATTCTAAAAACACACTCACTGTTTGTTTTGCCTAATGATGTATTTGTGACATTTTTAAGTGATCTCAATGACAAACTAATAGACCCTGGGCAATAATAGGCCCCCAACCAGTAAACAGCTGATAAACACAAAACAAAGGTGAAGCAGTAAATTGGTAAACATGTTTTAGTATGTAGCATACTGTAGAGTAAATTCCGCCCAATCTCAGATGGCTAAAATTGCTAAAGTAGAAATTTGCAGCGAAATACTAGCAGAGTCCTGATGATAAATTAACATGGAGTTAATAAGTTTAGCTTAAAATCACAGAAATATTACTGTTAAATTATCCTACTAATATTAAATATATTATTAAATATGAAACCGTAATAGATACTGACAAATACAATTTAAAATCTGGTAGGGGTTATTTGGGAATAGTATATATTTTTAATATTAAAGCAAGAATAAATATGAAGGTTTCAATAAAAGCATATTAAAATTAAACCGTTGATCAAATACTATTAATTCTGTACATTGACTGTTAACTGTACATTACTGTACAATAGTTGTACATGCAGGGGCTGAGGGGGAGATAACTCAGCTAGTGTCATTGCATTAAGCTGGATTCATACTTTTAATGGCCGCACATGGCGTAACTCGCTAGCACGCGCTTACCAGTGTAGCAGTCTCCAAACACTCTAGATTGTGCTTCATGGGAGAGTGTTTTGGGGATGCTACACCGGTAAGCGTCTGCTAACGTGTGCCACCGTTAAAAGTATGAATCCAGCTTTAGGTGGGTGGACTA
>JAUTBX010196262.1:0-14818 GCA_032361465.1 Lepetodrilus tevnianus
ATATATATATATATATATATATGTGTGTGTGTGTGTGTGTGTGTGTGTGTGTGTGTGTGTGTGTGTGTGTGTGTGTTTGTGTGCGTGTGTGTGTGTGTGTGTGTGTGAGCGTATGTGTGACATGCATTGCACTTGACGTGTAGATAGATATTATACTTATGTAGATACCATAATAATCCATATATATATATAATATATGTATATATAGTGATGTGACCAACAACTATATTTTAGGGCTACTGAAGAGGTACTAATAGAGGTACTCCCCTTGCCTCGCAACTTGCCTTATTTTTATTTCACAGAAATATGCTTGAATTATATAAATGAACATGTATAATTAATAATATTATTACAACATAATGAAGACTGTTTATGCATAATACATTATTGATACGAATAACGTGAGCATGGCAGTTTGATTCAATATATGGATACCGTATCAAATGGAATGGTCCGACAACGTGACGAAATAAAATGTGTTCCTTGCCATACTATTTATACCATCCATTTTTCTTTTCAAAAAATAAACAAATCTCAATTCATCCAAACATATATTGCTTTTTTCTTTGGCTGTACGATATGAACAGAGATATAAGCGACATCTTGAAATTACTTGACTAGAACAACATTTATCTGGGCCCAGTGAGTGCATGTTGAGGTAGGATGCCCGGATGTAAGGGCCTACACAATGCAAACATGATAAACTGATAAATGTTTCAAGTCATTACTGGCAACGAATGAGAAAAGGATGTCCCATCCCCTATATAATTATGGTTATATGTCATACGGGGGAAATGGTGGGTTATTTTTAAAGGGAGCGCACGCGACAGCTGTTGAACGCTTGTCATTGGATAGTTAATGCCCATATCTTTCTCATCTGGATAATAACAAAGAGTAGGCCTATCTATTTTTCGGTGTGAGAACAAGCCACGCGCCTGAGGAAGATCTAACACAGATGGATGGCATCACTCCTCTGTCTACCGTAGACTGGTCAACTTAATAATAATAATAATAATAATAATAATAAACCGCGCCTATTCCATGCCATACGTGTACATTCTCAAGACGCTATGTTAGCACATGTATATAATACACTGTAGGTATAGACAATAATTTGGCCTTAAATAATATTATATAAATTGTATTTAAATTTCTGGAAATGAACAATCGTATTTGTGTGCACATATATAATTCAATCTATAACATAATTCGAAAGAATTGAGTAGGACAGTTCAATGACAATATTACAGCCTTTTAATATTATTTGACATATTTCATAAGCGAATGTTTAAATGGGTCAACTATAGAATTATCTGCTTAGGTCATTCGTCTCTACATAAATTAGTCATTCCAGCATGACTGAATGTTACCTTTGAAAAGAATATTCCCCGCTAGCTTTGACCACTCCTGGTAAAATCCGACAAAGGCCACAGTTCATCGGCGTTCAGTTATCATAGGCATAGTTATAGCCCTGTAATTTTCCTCTCGTTTTCTCCAGTCTCAATACTATCTTTTAACAATGCAGCTGGTAATACATTAATCAAACTTGAGATCAAATTTCTAATAAAATCAACTTCAGTTTTAATGCTCAAGTCCTGGACGTTCATTAAGGTTTATTCTTGTACGAGTCCTTTCACTAATAGTGTTTAGTTAGCTTAACGTGGATTCTAACCGCTGATCCCAAATTAAAGGCATACTATCGCAGATGTCGTGAATAATTATAGCCTAAATGTGTCGTATGTATACACAATGTGTTGATTTTGCATAGGCCTGGATTATCAAGGAATGAGAAATCCAATGACATATTTCTACGATGTTAATTCAATTTCGAAGGTAGCATGACACGCAAGACATATACGATTTAATTTTCTTTAACGCCAATTATATAAATTGAATTTTATTTAAACATATTTGTGCACGGTGTGGAGGGTGGAGAGATAATTCTACATCATTGGCGATTACTTCACCCTTTGAGGAATACTTAAATGATTGAATAAATCACGTGGGTAACCAAATTAAACGCATATATAATTTCCGGTAAATATTTGTTAGATAAAAAAGTAACTCAACTAACTTACTGTAATTATATCTGATTAACCCTAATTTGTCTTCACGTCTAAAAGGAAATAACACTTTTTTTATGCTCCCCTGCTTCCCAATTCTCACAACATATTACAGAGAAAAATGTATGCGTCCATTCAAATGATTATGGTGTTATTAAAATGTAGTTATTGAGTAGCGTCTACTTTCGGTTCTGAGACCATATCTGCCTACAGTGTCTTTGAGCAACGGCGGTCGATAGTCGCTGTCACCATGAGGGGCAGTCGGACAAAGGGATGACCAGTGTCTTGTCCCATGGCAGGAAGAACTGGCAGGCAGTCGCCACGCTTACTGCGTCCGTCCGTCCGGAACCTTTGTCCACCCGCGTCCACTATGCAGCTGGACTGAGGAAGGGGGTGCGGTTGACCCGGGTTGGGATGGTGGACAAGACTACACCCTCGCATAACCTACGGCTGGCCACGAAATAAGATATTGTCTCAGTGTGGTAAGCTATCGCTGCTGTGTTTTCACATGGAGATAGTTCACCCAGAATAAAACAAAGATTCTACGACGTCCCCCGCCTCCACCCCCCGCGATGGTGGCCGGGGGTAAGGTCGATGATAGAGGGAATGTTCATCCACCCACAAACAGCCTCGGGCTTACTGTAAACATATTCTCTGATTACGGATTTAGTCTCTCTGAGGCAGGGATAGTTCCACAATTGAGAGATCCCTTCTTTAGCCTGTACCTACAGGGACACTAATTTCACAGTATGTTCCGTACGAAGGATTGATCTGGGTAGGGGGATTAAAACAAGCTTAGTGCTGTTCCACACAGCGAACATAGGGAGGTACAACTATCATAATTATAACGTCACAAAATGGTTCAATTTCTTAATTGTTAGGGCAAAATTAAACCCGCAACATCCGTAACGCTAAATGTTGCAGTAATCATGCAAGCACCGGCTGATACTGACAGACAAAATACACTGAGTTATGAATCGATATCATAACTACATATTTATTACGGTATACATATCAAAGTAACAACGGTTGTAATGTTCCATTGTCCGAATAATCAGCCATATATCGAACTCGAATACAAAGCTGATACAGGATACTATGAGAATATATATAACTGCAGGCTATAGATGCCACCCATGCACGAGGTGGGCATTATACTTGCTGTATGTGATAGTGTCAAGACAACAAGACAACCTCCAGCCACACTTCTGAAGAGACACGTCGACAGAACGAAGGAGCTGCCAGACTAATACCACACATGGATGAGCGCATGCGCGTGCACAGAAGGTCCAACGCACATCTGTCAGAATTGTCTCATGGAACGCTCACATCTACACAATAGCCACCACTAGGTGGTCTAGACGCTATATAGCGTGTTCTCCGATAAGTACCAATGTCCTTATAAACTGGTTCCCTGTTGGATGAACGCGTTGTACGTGAACTTTTATCAGTAGACAGGAGCCAGTATTAGTCTACAATGTCCGTGTTCACGAGATGATTGATAGAAAGGGAAATAATATAAAGATATACTAAGGAGATAAACCAGGAAAACCTTGCGGTTGCAGTTGTTATTGCTTTCAGTGCATGTTGTCGGAACGCTTTCTGAGCTTTCCGTCGGGTGTTTGATTGCGATGCTGCAACAACAGCATATAATATACTTCTTATTTATGCGTCTTTAACAGTCTCTAATCACGTCGTATAGTCAATGGAAGTCTTGCAATACTAGGAAATTGGGAATGGTCGTTTATTGAGTGATGTATTGCTCTAAACATGAACCTACTCAGGAGTGGCCGCCTGCCTTTTGATGCGGATGCTTCCCGCGTCTACACAGCGGTAATATTATAACGTGGTGCGCGGCAATTCTTCTCTCTATTGTCCTTTTAAATATTAACTTTCTTTCATAACCAAGTCATTTGGAGTTTTTCTTGCACTTGCTGACCTTGTGGGTTTGAACCCGAAGTCCTATAGCTATACTTTGTTGCACACCTTCCGTAGACTGGGGTCCTTCCTATCGACACGAACAGTTAAGTGGCGTTTCCAACAAAGAAACCAGTTTATACTTTCGAGTAAGTCGTCAAGCTAATGATGCTGCTGCTGCTGCTGATGATGATGCTAATCATAATAATTACTAATAATTATAATAATAATAACGACAACACCACAAACGACCACGACAACAACAACAACAACAACAATAGTAATAATAATAATAATAATAACAACCCATGCCTAACACATGCTCGAAAGCTTGCTTATAGCGCTACAGTATTACCACCACGGTCAATGGATAAACATACACTCATTTGACCTTGTCAGCTCCCTGGTTAGGTTCTCATTCCCCCTCTTAGCCGTATATATCATCCAGTACAGGAAGTTTAATGTACTACTGGATATATCTCTCACTCAAAGGTGTAACTTTCCACCCTTTTGCCAGACGCGGTGTATCTGTTGAATGGTTATTTATCCTTAGCAAACTAATACTTATAATTAGGTTATCATGTTCTACCTTAGCAGTCTGTCCATGCTTGCACCGGTTACGTTCTTAACATCGGGTTGACATTGGTAAATATATACGCCAGGGTTCTTACACAACCCGGAAACATCAATCGCAGTATTATTTTCCAAACTGCTTCTAAATGACAGAGGATATAATATATTTCTCGCGAGCATCATATACTATTCTCTCCCTCATGTATACCATAGTAATCCTATATATATATAGGACAGAAAAGCAGACATGAGGGTGGCTTGCGTTTATATGGACCCAGACTGCGCTTCACAAAGGTGTCGTACTCGTCGTAAATCAGGACGTACGCCATGCCTTTAATATAGCAGGAAGTGACGTAAACCTCGATTTACGCTAGTACTTCAGGTACGGCCCTTTCATGAAATACCCGCATGCAAGATGAATTAGAACGTTCATAACGTGTAGTGGTTTGCGTAGCATGCTTCGTCACCTCGCCAGAGACATACGTTAGATTACGTGAAGGTGCGTGTTATTGTGCTCGCACACACAGCGACGAAAACGAAGACACCTGGGCTGTGATTTCTTGTAGTGAAGCGGTGACGGTCATAAAAGGCATCTATGCGCACATATGCTATGGGTGGTATCACGTTTGGCGTGTATAGAAATTATAAACACCAACGAGTCATTGACATAATTATAGCTTCAATCGGGAACTCGGGGAGACACGTACATGATATTTGAATTACATTGCGTTTCTTTTGTTTTTGAGTATATATGCATACATGGACACTGTAATATTCTATAAACCTCTGAGTTTGTAGGCTGTATGCATATTTATATTGGTATTATAATTATAGTAACGTAATATATAAAGGAATACTTTAATCAGTTCTCCAGAAAACTAGACTTGCTTAAATGTGCATATTAAGGGATAGGGTGCAACTTGGTGAGTTGTTAGAATAAAGTGTGAAACAGACAAGTAACTGACTGGCATTTCAAGGGAAACAACACGCCAGTAACTATACGACTACACAGACAATTGGAGTTAGTTCCCTTTGAATTGACTGTCGGAAGAGATATTCTTCGATGGCGATCGATATTGGAGCTTCTCTCTTCGTTGTGAGTCTGCGTGCTTCTCTTTCCCTGCTGGCATTAGCACGGGAACGTTCTTCAACCGATCTATCTACCAATGCTATAACTGCATGGAATTTCCTCAGTGCTAAGATTGCATGGAACGAACATCTATCTCCAAGCTTAGCTTTCAGCAGCAGACACATGCAGACATCTGATTTTAAGTGAAACATTGCGTTATGAAGGGAAGATGAGATATAGCGAAGTGTCTATTGCTTTATAAATGATTCAAATATCTTGTTTGTGGATATAGGATAATTATGAGGTGTATGTATGGGTCGCCGTATTTCTTATAAGCCGTAATATTACCCTTTGATATGATATGCCTAGCTGTATTACCAAATATGCCGTCTTCAATGGGTAAATGCAAAGCATATAGTCAAAGTATATTTATGACATTTCCGGCGTTGCCTTCCCAGTATGGGTGAAGGATTCCCGCTGCATCAATACCTCGATCATTCATCCATTCACTCATTCTCTTGCTTTTGAAGTTACCTGCTTATTAATAGCTACTCTTGATTTAAACATGGACAGAGTTAGGCCGAGAAGCTCTGATATGAGCACCATATCAGCGTGGGATCTGGATATGACGGCCAACGCTTCTGGGCCTAGGACAACGTAAAACAAGAGAGCAAACATGCATCATTATGACATTAGGAATGCTATCATATGGTAGCGGTATACGATTTGGTCAATCATAGCAGCGGTACCTTACATTGGGCACACAATCATGTTCACTTACGAACGGTTGGAAACTTTCGATAACAATTAGTATGTCTTGTAGTAATGCTATACATAAGTGTCATTACATTATCAGCATCAATGTTGATGTACTTTTGTTAAGTATATTATTATTGAAAATATCCATTGAAACATGATACAATATTCGTGTTTCTTTCTGCCCGGACAGTACCAATAGTGTGACCCATCCCTGGTGCTGTGTTAAATATAACGACACGAATACCATGCACTATGCATTTTATATCTTGCAGAACCAAATAATAATAAACTGTAATTAAGTACAATCGTTTGCTGTTAACAGGGATATCGAGTATATAGGAAAACAGTCTTAGATTGTTCATTAGCTCATTAATAGTATAACCCTGTAGGCCTACATGTATTCTGGCGTCTAGCTCTTCAGACTTTAAAGTGTACCATATTAAAGATCCTCCATTTAAAAGAAGGTTACGTGTTGGTGTACGAATAATAGGGACAATAAGTCTCGTCGGGATCATTTCCGGTTGCTATGAATGACGTCTGAACATAGATTATAATCTATGGTCTGAATCGTGACGTTTTCATGTGAGATCACAATGGAATATCGTCAAATGTGTAGCGCATTTAGGTGTTTGACCCGTTTATGTCACCGGATATTGAATGAATCTCGGGCTATCTCGTGTCAACTTACGGTCCCTATAGATGAAATGACATCCACTAAGTAGACTATCCATAGTCTCGGGGGATGAACGTAAATAGTATAAGTATAAATGATATTTATATGAAAGGAGTCGTTGAGTCGTTGACATTCTGTATCCTCTTGTTCTCCAGTAACAGACCGTTTATCTGCTCTGGAGTGATATTTTGAATAGGAGCATTTGGGTGAGAATAAGATACGACGAAGACTATCCACTAAGTAACGTCTACTAAAATTCGATTTTACATATACAGCTCAACATACATTTCTACAGGAAAACAGGTAATGAGGTGACCAGAATGACGAGCATTCCCGGGGTAATTCCGATGTTACACAATAGGTATCAGTTTACGTGTAGAGATAACAAACATCAACAACGGTGGTGCCGAACGACTTCGCTTCAAGCGTCAAAGGGTGAAAGGTTATAGGGGAGATTCTGAATGATAAGGTCACGCTACAGATAACAATACCATGAAGCCGCTCTGTGATTATAGCATGTACATTTTCCGATGACTTCCGATATGATCCGATGAGGACACGGATATCACACGACGCTACCAGAAATCTCAGGAGAGCATTGTCTTTCCGGTGGTACAAGAAGAAAGGACCGGCAAATGTTTCTGTTGTGGGAGTCAATGGTTTCAGATTGTACCCACGATTTACTTGATTTATTTGGCGAAATTTGATTGCATAGAACGAATCTAACCTCATCGTCTGGTTAAAAAGCATGTCATTTTCTGAAAATTAAGCCTTTCGTTGTTATTGTCAACAGAACATAATTATAACTGCTACCCTGGAACCACCATATAAAATGTAAAATTGCATACACGACATTATCTGGAAAGCTAATACATCTATCACTTACCAGTAATTCGACTGGTTTACTTAGATTTCATCTCGTATGGTAGTAACTGAACTTAACAGCTGCAAGATGAAACCAAACATTACTGGTAGGCCTATATATTTTTACAAATGCTATCGTATACTCCCTGTTTAGTAAGTATAATAATTATAATGTAAAAGTATAAAACATTGCTGATTGTTGCATCTGCTATGGTTAAGAAAGGTAATAATAGAGCTTTCTTATACCTCTAGTGTGTAAGATGACGCGTAACCAACAAACTATACGTCAATTATAATGTAAAAGTATAAAACATTGCTGATTGTTGCATCTTCTATGGTTATTGGTTAAGACAGGTAATAATAGAGCTTTCTTATACCGCTAGTGTGTAAGATGAAACGTAACCAACAAACTATACGTCAATTCCACAATAGTCGGCTGCCCTTGTTTCATGTATGTCTCAACTTTCATGTGTACAGCTCATGGTTCAAGTACATGGAAACATACTACAGTCTAGTTGATTCAATTGTGTATATATTTGTCTTTCTATTATTATTATTATTATTATTATTAGTGTTATTATAAGCTCGGTTAAATGTATTAGGTCTAAGTAATGATAGATCCATGAACGCATCATCCTCGAAACGGCAGGCCATTTTGACTACACTAAGGGTAGTGTAGTCATAATGGCCTGTGTTTTCGAGGATGTGAACGCAAACATACTTTTAGTAATATATTCTGTGTATAGTCATTTATTATTTAATAACGTACATACAGTTTTAACCGTCTCTCATAATTCTTAAGAATGGCCATGATACTTGTACTTAATGTGTATATTTTATGTGTGTAATACGTGTATCTGTGGGTGAGACGAAAATAAAATATCGGTCTGTCTGTCTGTGTCTGTTATTCGCTAGTACCGTACTGCTTTATTCTACACATAACTCAGACAGTATTGTTACTTCGCGCCTCATGGAATTTGGTCTCGTGACCCATTAGCTTCATGGCACAATGTAATGAATGCTAATGACTTAACATTCATTCCTTAATACAAGTCCAAACTGACTCCTGTACAACGAATACAATACAAGACGCATACAAAACGGGTGGATCCATGGCACATACATAATAGGTAGATAAGACAGATACTACCACAGGAGTTGCTGTTAACAGGAGCATGAGGTGCACATCTTGGTCTACCATCAGCTCCATATCCTATAGGTGTACTATATACTAAACTACTCTCTATATAGCTAATGTGGCTAATATGTGCCGTCTACTAGGGGGGTCAAGCATTAGAGACTTGTATCATCGCAGACGGCAGTTTAAAGCATCAGGGACCCAATTTGTTAACTCAGGACCACGCGAGCATCGCTGGCCCTATAACCCACTTTTTGTTACGTTTAGAGCAAGGTTATATGACTAACGACACGCGAGTGGCGAATCCTTTGTTTACCAATTTGGCGGTTGTTAACCTTTCGTTCCCAAACAACATCGTCCATCGCTTTTCGTAACGGTGTTGCGCAATAAGATGACGTCACTGGGAATTTAGTGAATGGATTTGAAATAAAATATTTATGAATGAATTACGTGACCTAGTTAACGCACACACGTGGAATTGTTAGTTCTGGCTAACTGGGACATTAGGCCGGAATTTTACACCAGTTACACACGAAAACTGGGTCAGTGGAGAACGAGAACATTGGCATGTACATTAGTATTGAGCGCTCGCTGAGTTTCGCTTGAACGACTGGATTTTGTCTGCTGACAAACACGCAGCTAACTAGCGCATGCGAAATGCCTTGTGTAGCGAGTGTTTGTCAAGTGTTTCCGGGCTGAAAACGAGGCTAGGATGTATTATCACAATGCATATCTAATCTGAGGTGTATTCGAGGTGGCAGTTGTACCGAGAACAAGGACTTTGATTGCTCGAGTTTCTGATTTGCTTTGAATTAACCGACGCCAATGGCAATGGAACCAAGAGTTCTGCTAAGACTATGGCACTGAATATTCCGCTTGCACAAATAGCCTATTAATAGATACTTTCTGCGGACATTCGTCGGCGTAGTGTTCTGTTCTTCTGTGTAGAGCTGGGTGCATTAGTCTGCTAGGGTTGTCAGCTGATAAGAGCGCACGCAATGGATGACTGCGTGAAATTAGTGTTCGGATTTGCCGCTCGCACGCGCCACATCATCCGCAGCGCTTGACCTGGGGCCCGTTGCTCAGAACCATTGTAGCGGATTGTAGCCTCAGCGCTTTTTATTGTGGCGGGAGCCCAGTTACAATTATTGTAGCGCTACAATATTCTGAGCAACGGAACCCTGGTTAGCAAAGCGAACACGCTAAGCTACTGATATTTTGGTGGTGGGCTGGCCTACGCAGTAGGCGGGACTTTGATGTGGGTACCGCCCTCTTTTCATTGGCCTCGCCCCTAGAGAACTGAGCATGCGCAAGTATTAATGAATATTTATGACTTTGGTAATGTTACACGTGCGCCTTGTACATTCGAGCAACTGCATGATCTAATTTTGTTGCCAGTTTAACAACACTTACAATTACTTGTCAAACATTGTAATATTTTGTTAGTAATTCTGACATAATTCTCGGATTCCCCGTTAACAGCAAACGATTGTACTAATAATTGATGTTTATTATTATGTTGTTCTGCAAGATATAAAAGGTATAGTGCATGGTATTCTTGTTGTTATATTTAACACAGCACCAGGGATTGGTCAGAATAATTATTGGTATTGTCCGTGCAGAAAGAAATACGAAGATTTTGTCATGTTTCGATAGATATTTTCAAAACTATATCAACTATATAATGAACACAGTATTTCAATATGAACATTATGAGCGACTTCTTTACTATTTCTTTCCGTACGCATTCGTCGAAAGAATATCAAACTTATATGGCCGATGTTTAGCTTGTCTTTAAAAGTGAATGCGCGTTCATGAATATCTAGACAATTTAATCTATAGTTATATACATTTTAAATGACTTCGTAATGTTACGATTAGCGAGTGTGGAACATATTGTTTATGTTCTGCCTTCTTTGAATTATAATTCAAGTTGGTCTTCCAGATTAATTCGTTCATGCAACTTAACTTGAAATACCTCCAACAGCCAATAGCACTGAATGTTGCAGTAAACATGCAACACGGCTCATGCTATATGGTGACTATAGTAAAAGGAATCAGCACCAGCCCAAGTGAATACGGACAAATTCCGACTGCAAGAATATTGATTCACCTGGTTTCCGATTATCTGTCGGTAACAAGAACGTAGTCAACTCGCACGACAACGAAACTATACGGTACCTCTTAAAGTGACCATTCCGGAAGCAAATGGCCACTAGGCACTAGCCAATGCGAAGTGTGGAATCAGTTAACGATAAACGAATCTCCATGAATCTACGATTCTACTGGTCAGTATAGCTGGACATTGGGTCAGTTGCATTGATCTTTAAAGACAGCTGATGTCAGGGTATCTTTTTCCAGAATAAAATAGCCATTGCCATTGTTAAGTCGTCAGTGACATGGGTAAACTATTTATAGTTGTAAGGGTAAACTATTTACATCTGTTTTAAACCGTAGATGAAAAACATTCTTAGAATCAAACCAAATCATAACACCAGCCCAACTGTAGATAATATGTTTGCATTACATTTATTGGCGGATATCCTGAAAATCAAAGAAAACAAGTTATGTTGTGCCTTTATAGACTTTTTGAAAGCTTTTGATAAAGAATGTCGAATTGGACTATGGCAAAAGCTGTTTAAAAGTGGAATAAAAGGCAAATTTCTAAACGTAGTTAAGAATATATACAACAATATTAAATCGTGTACATGCATAGTGTCAAATAGTTCAACTTCAAATTACTTCCCTTGCCAATCTGGTGAGGCGAGGAGAAAACATGTCGCCCCTCCTCTTTTCTATATATTTAAATGACTTGGGCCGGTATTCATAAAGGGGAAGTCAGTTTTTGTTATATATTTGGTCACCAAAAACTGACTTAAGCCACTTAATGAATACCGGCCTTGGAGTCTGACCTTAGTAATAAAGGTTGTAAAGGAGTTGGAATTGATTATTCTACCGATAACGTCACGCTTATGATACATTTTATTATGTTATTATATGCTGACAACACCGTTTTACTTGCAGATAATGCCAACTCTCTCCAACTAACTCTAAATGACTTCAATGATTACTGTCTCAGATGGAAGCTAGAAGTAAACACATTAAAAACAAAAATACTGATGTTTGGCAGTGGTTCAGCGTCAAAAAGTAAATTCTCCTTTCATATAAACAATAAACTAGTAAATATTGTAGATACCTACACCTACTTAAGAATAGAATTCCACAAACACAGAAGATTCTTCCACTCAATTAAAGTTATAGTAAATAAGGCAAATAAAGCAATGTTCTGTCTATTAAAGAAATCCCGAAACTTCTCACTACCTTTGGACTACATGATAAAGTCATTTGATGTAATGATATTACCAATGTTATTGTATGGTTGCGAAGTTTGGGGCCACGAAAACACAGCTATTATCGAAAAACAAAACATTTAAAATTCTTAAAATTAGCTTCCGGTCTAAACATGTCAATCCAAAACTATATGGTTTACGGAGAATTAGGCCGGAACCCACTAAGTATAAATATAAACAAAAGAATGATAGCATTCTGGCGGAAATTAACAGAAACCAAGAACCCTATTAAATTGATCTGTATGTTAAATACTATTAATAAAGATGATGATATTGTTAAGAACTATAATCTTAAATGGTTAAATCATATTAAAACTACACTAAATGACTGTGGATTAACATATATATTTAATAACCATAAAGACTACAAACTAGAACTATTAGTTGAACAAATTCTCACCGACCAGTTCACACAAAAATGGAAAGCCGAAATCCAGACTAGCAGTAAAGGACTTTTCCATAAGCATTTTAAAAATTCATTACATTTCGAGAACTATCTGTTATTGCCAAATTATATATCAAAACCCCTACTCAAAATAAGAACTACGAATCACAAACTCCCCATTGAAACTGGTCGGTGGGAAAATGTACCTGAAGAAAATAGAACTTGTAAACTATGTAATTATCCGGCAGTAGCGGACGAGCTACATTATCTCCTTCGGTTAGTCAGGCATTTTCGACCCTCCGAAGTAAACACTTATATAAATATTTATAAACCTGGTCAAAACCCATTTCAATCAACAGAATAATGAATCAAACAAAACTATCAGATTTAAAACGTATTTCCAACTTTATAAATGAAATGTTCAATTTAATTAAATAAAATACAATATATTGTACTTTTTATATCATCAGTCTATATTATAGTTATTGACTCGACCGTGGTTATACCCACACTCGATCATTTATGTCTTATTTACCATGTTATATATGTATGCATCTGTATATCTCATGTGCCACCGTTGGTGGCTCACAGATTAATAAAGAAACTTGAAACTTGAAACTTGACAAAACTGCATATATAGCCTGTTATTGATTGAGTACGATTGATTTTAAAAGGAATGGTGTCTTCATGGACTCCTGAGCTGACCCTATTTGGCTGTCTGTGTTATAGACATGATTCTCACCCAAGCGGTGAAGAGCTCTTCCAAGGATAGTTCAGAAAAGTCTGTGGTATTGGAATACAGATTCTCAGTGGATCCTTTCATATGCAGTTATAATACAAATCAGTAATGTTGATATACAAACAATTTACTTTCACCCTCTATATATACTGTAGTCTAGACCCTTCGTTACTGGCGTGTTTCTTGACATTGAACTGTCCGAATACTAGTGTCATTGACCAGATAAACTGGGCTTCTTGCAGTAAGATAAGAATAACTCGTCTTTTCTTTGCAATTACGGTGCGGTTTACTGGCTAGCAAGTTTTTTAAAGTTGGCATTTGTAGTTATAGTACCCTAGTATTGTCAATGAGGCAGAGAGATAGATAGTGTGTGTGTGTGTGTGTGTGTGTGTGTGTGCGTGAGAGAGAGAGAGAGAAAGAGAGAGAGAGAGGATCTAGATAGAGATAGAACGAGTAAAATGTGTGTGAGAGAGGGGCAGGGAAAGTGATAGCGAGAACGAGACAATGTGAGTGTGGAGGTGTATGTGTGTGAGATAGATAAACAAGTAAATACATAAAAAGTAGCTAGAGAGAGAGAGAACGAAGAAACAGGTTTGAAAGAGAAAGAACGAAAAAAATGAGAGAGAGAGAGAGAGACAACGAAAGAGAGAATGAGAAAAATAGAAAGTTTGTATGATAAAAGACTCAGTTACAGATGCCATTGAACATACATGCATTATTGACACATACATAAATATTATTATGTATCCGCTTTCTCTCTCAATACGAAAGTACATCAACACGCTACTAGCTTTCATTTGGCCAAGGGATCTAGTCGTGTTGACCACCTGCTTTGACCGAACGGTTGTATTTGTTCGATAGTTTGGAAACATTTAGTCCACAAACATTGCTATGTCGCTATACAAGTGACCAACCACTGTTAGACGAAACGTTGTGCTTCAATACGGCATTTGTAGAAGCCCTCGCTTCACATGTTGCGAACAGAGGAAGATCAGTGGGACTTAAACCCGATTAGGCCCAGCTCAAGTGGTGGGTGTATTGCCCGTGCAACCCTTGTGTATGTCTTGACCATGGTATATTACTTGTGTGTAAACATGCATATATCTTATGTATGGCATGGGGAGGTGTTTATATACAGGTACAGGGAATACGCCGTATGTTTGCTGCGCCGCCTGGTACGACTACTTTTGAAATGTTCTCATAATAATTAATATAATTTAATTCAATGGAAACCATTTATTGGTTAAATATATCTGATTTCTAGATTATTCATATTATGTTATATATA
>JAUTBX010196373.1:0-14815 GCA_032361465.1 Lepetodrilus tevnianus
GGGTATAAGCTCAGCACCCTATTACCAATGATTGAATTAGTTGAACCCCCTGGGCCAATGATCAGCGATATACGGTACTAACATGTGTTTTGTGTATGTTTCAGTTGGGTAAGATGCAGATGCGGATTCCGTGTCGGTCGAGCACCTGCTCACATCTCCAGTGTTTTGATGCTATCACGTTTCTCATGATGAATGAGAAGAAAGCAACCTGGGTGTGTCCTGTGTGCGATAAGCCGGCTCCCTTCGACAAGCTTCTCATAGACGGGTGAGCAGTAGCTATGAATAATTCTCTTCAGTGAAATATATGGTGAAATATTGCCACTGTGACGTAAAGTACTCACTCACTCATTCATTCATTCATTAAATAATTCAATAATCCTGGAATTACCCGTAGTTTGTAGTTTCCAGACTGAGTGATCTTTGAACCATTTTAATGTGTTGGGAGTTTATATATTTGGTACCTAAATAAACCTGTTTTATGGCCTAATCAGAATACTCTTTCATGTCATGAGTATTTCCACTGGGACATTAAAAACATAATTATATTTCTTAATTATGACTCACTTGCTCTGTAAATATTTCTGCAACGACATTGAGCATTAAATCAATCAATCAAGCTGGATATCAGTGGTTTTGACATTTTACGATCAATCCAACAGAATTCAACAAATACTACCCTGGTTAATCTGTATCTAGTGAATATTTAGAACACTTCCATATGTGGCTATGATGAATGAAAGTATCAGTTTGTACTATCTCTTGCTATACACTCTCAACTAACAGTAGCCCCACCACCAAATCATGTGGTTATATTTACAGTTGTTCCACATCTGGTTCACTTCACTGACAAATTCTAAACATTATGTCGTTATTTTCCAGTTATTTTGTGGAGATATTCCGCAAGGGTCCCGAGGGTCACGAGATTCAGTTCCACGAAGACGGCAGCTGGAGCCCCATGAAGCATACAAAGGAAACCCACATCATATCTAGTCCATCGGTCAAGGCGTCCAGCTCATCCACGCCCAGCTCCACGGCATCTGCTCCTACGTCGTCCAGAGGTACGATCCATGTCCCTTCCCTGACCATGTTCCCTGTTCATGTTTCTTCTAGTTACCTGGCTATGGATGTCTCAAATATGTGTTCGCCTGTGTCTCCACAGAGGTTGAGCATTCTATTATTTAGTAATATGGCTGAGAAATAAAAGAGATATTATCACATGATTGTGTCGGGTAATAGTGTTCTATTTTCAGTGCAGCACTTGTGCAGTGCATAAGGAATATTATTATTGTCACACTAAGAGGACATATTCATTGCAGCATTATCGCATATTAGTGAAAGATTCCTGCTGCAACATAAAACATTGACTCGATCGCTCATTGCAGCACTTGCACATTTGCTGAGAGGCTATTTTCATTGCAGCATTAACATTTCTAACAAAATATTTGCTTAGCAGCACAGACACAATACTGAGATTTCACAAGTATCATTGTAAATATGTTTTATCATTGTAAATGAGTGTAGTTATGGCACAGTGATGCTAAGACTATGACACTCACTGCCTATGTTGTACACTGCAGGCAACAAGAAGAAGTCTGTGGACGTGATCGACCTGACCTGCGACAGTTCGGACGATGAAGACTCATCGCCGCCAGCCTCAGTGTCCAGCAGTCGGCCATCAGAACAAGGGTGTGTGAGTCCCCCCGTGATAAACCTGGACACGCCAACTCCCCCCCACCCCGGCTCCAGCCACTCGCTGTCCAGTAGTCCCTGCGCCGTGGCTCTATCCACCACGCAGTCCCCCGCGATGTCCCCCCACCCTTCGTCCTCCCCCAGCTCCGTGGCCTCACTGTCCTCGGTCGAGTCGCCCTCTGCGACGACGTCCAGCGTCAGCTTCATGCCGTCAGTGCCACCGCTGTGTCGCCCTGGGGGTAACTTGCCCGTGCCGCCACCACCCCCGCCCCTCCTTAACCAGTCGTCCCTACCCCCCGTGCTGATGGCCTCAACGTCGATGCTGTCTGCGATGCCGTCGTCGTCGTCGCACATGCCACTTCCCTCCCATTCGCAGATCCAGCCCCCCGCCCTGCTGCCCGTAGCGCAATCCGCCGCCCCCTTGGCACAGCCCACGTCCGCCCCACCCACTTCCAATCAGTACGGCACCCTCAACCTGGACGCACTGTCGGATAGAGAATTTGAGGAGTTCCTTCAAGGTCTCTCGTGGTGAGAGGGAGACGCTTATTTACACAACGTGTTACGTAAAACTCAGGTTCCAACCTTTTGATTGTGTCACTCTTCCACTATTAAAAAGACCACAATCTGTACATATATTATAGAGTAACTACATTTGCTGTTGTTGAATTGTTGTTAGTCTTGTTATGCAAGACGAGCACCTGTTCGGTCCATTTCCAATGCTGTGCATCATGACAGGAACATAGACATGTTCAAACTTGAGGCGGGGAATCAATTGATTTTTAAGACCTTGCGTATTGATTTACATTGTTCTGCGGTATATACAGGAAGATTAAGAAGACTGTATTGTTATAAATATGGCGTAGTCTGACATGAATGGCGGTGAGTTGTTTCCCCCACACATGGGGTGTTCCTATAGAGTCCCCATAGATGAATGATCTGAGAAAAAAAGTTAATGGAAATTCAGTAAAGTCTAGAATTTGGTGCTGTCTTTTTTTCTCTTTTAAAAAAAAAAAAATCTACATTTATATATAATACTTATCGGTAGATCGTCGCGTATGGGTGAAAGATTCCTGTTGTGACGTAAAACAATAATTCACTCACTCACTATATATATTACAGATACTCAGTTTGAAGGTGTATGTTCGTGTGACCAGTTACCGTATCACTCTATTAAGATTTGGTTACTATTAATTCATCTAAATTACCTGTCCATTGTCATTGTAATTTCTCATTATGTACCAGTCAGAAATTTGAACGATAGATTGAAGAATTTATTTGTAGTAAAATGTTGCATGTTCGATAATTATATAAAATGTTCCCTGGCCAAGATTAGAAATGGCTGGGAGTATTGGTATTTTGAAATATGAATATTTATGATTTAGTTAATTATGTCAGTTAATGACAGTTTATGACAGTTTATGCGTTGCTAGTCATGGGCCCATTTCATACGGTTTCACATCGTGTATGTAGTGTTTCTAATAGGCATAGCGGTTTAGAATGATCAACGATGTATCATGAGTAGAGAAGGCATAAATATTTCTCCTACAAAATTGAATGATGGCAATTTATTTTTTAAGAAATTGTTCTGCTCACCAGCTTTGTCCCACTGTGTCTCTAGGAAGTATTGTCTGGAAGTGGTGTAGTATTACTATTGTAGGATAGAGGGCAGCTAATATCTCACATATTAACCCAGGTCACAATTTTGTATAAAAAAAATTATAATAATGTTTTCCTCATTCAATTGACAAGTTTCATAAACATTGTAATGCAATGATAATTTTCTGAAATTTGTCCATGAACCTGTTGTAAATGGGTGAAAGATTCCCGCAGCGACGTTAAACTCCATATTCATTACAGCTTGCATCGTGTAATATATCGCATTCATAAACTTAATTTATTTTATGTATGTAAATAATGTATAAGCTACCCATTAAAAAGCTTTGTGTACAAAACAACATCAAATTTAAATTGAAACAGTCAATATCTCGCATTAATATAATAAAGTAGAATAGAGTAGAATTAATATTATTCATACCAGTAATGGTTATTAAAGATTGAATATTTTGACCGTATGAATTTTTTTACACATTTTATGGACATCATTTTCAATTCCTATGAATAAAACAATAGTGCCCTTTATGAAACTTTCAGTTAAAATGTTAAAATGTGTTATCATCTACATTGTAGAAATTCTTAATTCCTATAAATTTTAGGGACTGGATTTGCGCCGAAATGTAATGGATTGTGCGACATGATTTATCAAAGAATTGAATTGTATATAACTATTTCGACTGTTGTATATGAAAACAATAACAATGTTTTTGGTATACAGAAACACAAATTAGTTGTAAAACTGGCAACATCTATGCTGGTGTTTGAACCACTTGGCAACTGTTTGTCGTAGTCAAGAAAACCAAGTTGTATTCCTTCAGTAGTGACTAGTAAAGGGAAATAATAAGTGGTTTTCTTTAATTGATAGTTTTCGTGTATTTGCATGTGATAGAATCTGTATGTCACTGGGCTGTTAGAATTTGTCGAGGCTATGATGAGCAACCAATGAAAATGGACTACATTTTAAGCATGGATATGTAGCTTTTTATCAAAACCGCCAAAACAAAGTAATACCTAACAGCCCTGAATGTGAATGTATGGTACGGAGTATGTGAGTAACTTGGTGGGCAGCTTGTTTGAGAGACTTTAATGTTATTGTTTGTGTGAAGAAAAGATTTGTTTTCGGAACCTCCATATATATTTTCATTGTCATGATTTAAGTGCTCTTTGTTATGTTAACTGTTGACAAAGGTTGTATTTATTTTCAATCATGATCATCGAAGGCAGCAACAAACTCGAGTCGCTGTGAATCATAAAATCATTTTTGTCAATATCCCAACCCATACCCATGAATGTATGTCCGTCTATCCATGATGTGTATTGTTAGACATGTGATCCGTTTGAAATACATGTGTCTTATCACCTTTGTTAAAAACCAGAGATTATGTACATAGTATATATAATATTTATGTTGGACTAAATTCTCTGCCTCAAAATTACATTTATCATTGGAGAGGAGAAAAAAAAGAAAATTCTGTTCTGACACTCAGAACAGATGACTCGGATATTATCCTCGCTTCTATCAAGGTATGCCTTTATTTATGTTCATGTTGTCTTGATTTAACACGAAACATCTGGAAAAAAGTTAGGGAAAGTAAAACCGCAACAGATTCATTTTGGTGCAGGGAATTTTCCTTTTATGACTTATACCGTACAGCTTGCAATCTTGTGCTCTTGTAAAAGACGCTTTCTGCTTTTGTAACAAACTCACTGCAATCTTGCCCAATACCACTGTACATAATCTCTGCCTCGGTTGAACATTTTATGTTAATTCTCACCAACTAATATCTGTAAATCCAGTTGGTTTGGGAATCGACTCAAAAAAGCTGTACAAAGTGTAATTGAAGTTTAAAATGAAGAGAGAAAAAAAATCAAACAAAATTGACTCGTTTGTTGTCATTTTCCAAGCGTCTTTTATGCGGGCACAAAAGTGTAGTCAGTAGCTAAGGGTGTCAGGTGAGGGGAAAAGTATTGTTTTGAAATGTGTCTACTCTAAATGTGTATTGTATCTTTAGGTATTGATAGAAACATTTGCTAAGATTGAAACAACATTTTTGTGCCTGCATAACTGAGGGAAGGAAGCCAGTATGACTGCTGTGTTACACCTATATAATGGAGACGCTGCCGTGTGTGTACCAGAAGATGAACTTCAAGGAAATCGGATTCCAGCTCTCGCCACACACGGCAAAGGAACACAAACATACCTCATGACAAAGAATTTCCCAGTCAGATGGAAGCATTGTTTACATGTTGGTCTATCATGTTCCCTGTGCACTTTCAGAAATCTGTTACATAATGATGAATAATGTTACTATTTTAAGATTTCATTTGCATATCCGGTAAAAGAAATGTCCAAATGTGGTAAAACAAGTGCTACATTTTCCCTACCAGTAGTCATTGGGCCATGATTTCTCGAAACAAACTTTAGTTTCAGATTTTGCTCTGCTAAGATTTCTCCCATTGACTCAATGCTGTAACTCAAGCTCAAGCTTATATGATCATTACAACACTTGAGTCAATGGGAGTTTTCTCAAACTTAGTTCAAAACTTGGCTGAATTTGTTTCGAGAAATCGAAGCTAGGTCAAACAAATACATGTACTCAATTTTCCCCTATCGCCCTTGACCAACAATCCTTGTTCAGTCACACCCCAATGTGGTCAATATGTCACCTGCTATTTACCTTGTATCCGTCTTGCAGTAATCAGAAATGCACAGGAAACATCTAGACAAACATTCCAATGTCATCAAGCAGTACGAATGTCCTAGACATTATATGGAGAGAACACACACGCTTTCCAACCATGCTGCCTCAAGAAAAGGGGCCTCAAACCTTCCTTCGTAGCTAGCCATCGTTGGATGCATAGATTTCAACATGGCTCTACTACCAGCACGTTCTTGCCACCGTATCTCAGTGATGTATCATATCGGGTATCAATGACGTGATACCTTTACTTTGAAATGCATTAATATGCTTATATGCATATTTACCTAATTATGAAATATTTATGAAATATATGGCAATACTAGTATTTCCTGACTATGATAGATGTATCAGAACCTGAAGGGAAACCCCACGAGCAACACCTGGTACAAAATAACTGATGTTTGTATGACATTCCATCCTTCACACCATTACATTTGTAACTGTTATTACCTCAGAGCAAATAGCAGTATCACTTGGAGGAATATGTGTTGTATGTATCACATGTATGAACAGTGAACACAGGATGCATAAATATGCATATCCCTTGCACTACTGCTACTGCTAATTTACCCTGCTGACATGTTTCAATTTAATACTGTACTGTAAAAATATGAGAACATATTGAAAATGCATACCAGTTAACTAAACAGACTAGTTGCAAGAGATTGAGGCATATTTCATAAAAAGCATGTTGCACATAATATATAAGGGATTGTAATCTGCTGTGAATGTATTTCCCCATTGGTTGCTCAAGTGGGATAAACAGGATGTTATCAAGATAGAAAAACTACAAAAAATAAGATCATGTGAACCAATTGGATAAGACAATTTGTCATGGAAATGAGCATCCTTGCACCCCAGGGGTATCCCCAGTTCATGCCTCACTCCATTTTTACCCCTGGCAGACATATAGAGCGCAAACATCCAACCAATGAAATTATTTCCCCGATGAATTTGGCGAAAAAATCTATCCGATGAAATGCATTTTATCATTGTTCTATTTATAGCTTCTAAACTGTGCGCAAGTTTCTCTCATGATCTGTGCCAGGGGTACAACATGGAGTGAGCCATGAACAGAATTAAGTCCTGCTGGCGTGTGAGGATGGGGGATGATATAATTGCATTTATATTGTGCTCTGTGCACGTGTATAAACACATGATGAAACTGAACATGGTAGACAAAAATGCTAACAGGTTGTTACATACCGGTAATTAAATTACGGTAATGTACCGTTAACACTTGGTACTAGTATCAGGGTTAGACGTTCTCACTTGTCCGGCGGCTCGTAGTGACCTTTTGTTATAGCAGAGTATCTTTTTAGGGAAATTGCTCTTCTTATTTGACTTGCTAGCCTGTTGGCTTGTTCAAAATTATACATTATATACTAACTTCTAGTCCAAATCCTGCACCGGGGGCCCGGTATCAATGTTCGCGAAAATTACCTTTCTGACGCAATATTGATAGAATGCACTGTATGTAGAGTGGCAATGGAGTTATCATCCTTGGTCAGTACTAGCTGGTATTCGCAGGTTTACTGCAACTTTCAGCGCTACAGATGTTGTGGGTTTACTCTCTAATCATCCCCTATGGGTGAAAAATTCCCGCTGTGACGTAAAACAATAACTCGCTCCTGCTCTAAATTGACAAGTCGTGATATTAGTGAAAGATTCTAAAAAGTGACTCTAAACCCCAATTAAAAACATATATACATACAGTATATAAATTCTAGTCCTGTGGTATACATCTAGGATAGCATTGATTGAGATTTGGATGTACTTTTCAGAATTGAGAAGCCACTAGGACATAATGAAAAATCACTTTAGTACAACCGCCTGATAAACTTTGTTGGTATGCATCTGAAATTTAAATGGCATTGTTAAACTTGTTAAATTTTCTTGTTGACAGTTCTGTTATCTTGATGTTTACTTGATGTTCAATAGTTATGGTGATGACTTCAGCCGTCAGATTTAAATTTGAACTAATTAAATACTGATGCCAGGTTTTATGCTTTGAATTTGTGTGGGAGGTTTGCAATTTTATTGACATTTTGTTGAATGTTATTCAGTTGGATTCTTCTAAACAAAAAAAAGTTAAATTGTGAGAGATAAAGTTAATTTGTGTAGTTGATTAAGACTGTTTACATTTTGTAAGGAAATGTGATTGTATGATGTATGGTTCAAAATGATCCCAAGAAAAACTAGCATTCTTCCAAACATGCTTTCAAAGAAACAGCTTGAAGTTTGTGCTTCTATAATGGAAACCTATTTCATCATCTCCAGTTTGGATATTTGCCAATCACGAAAACATCTTTGTGCAAAGTCGAGGCATAACAAGTTTTTGAAAGACATAAGGCCATGATATATACAGTATATAGAACTGGGTTTTTCCGAAGTTAGCATAACTTGTGAATAACATGATTAAACTAAATATTTATCATCTTTATACAATTTAAATTTTAATTATCTAAAAAAAAATTACGGTAATCATACATGACGTAAGTATTATACCAAACAATTGTACATGTTACTGCTGCAAGAGAATTCATGGTACGAGTACTTATCCTACATTAAATTGTTGGCCTATCTGAGATTGATGGTGCTATGGGTTTGACTCTCCTAACTGGTGTGTTAGTAAAAAGAAATCAACACTACTTGTCTACTGTGATGGCTCAACTGAATTGTCTTGAATGTTAATGCCTGTTCATGAAAGTTAATAATAGATGTGCATATGGTAGGCTTGGTGCCGTTCCAGTAAAATTCATATGGCGCCCGAAGTTCAAGACTAGTTTAAAAATAACTTCTATGCTAGGGTGTCCTGTCAAAGATTCACTTTTATAGTAGGGTCCACTTATGACAATATTATTGGTCCCTCTCTTTAGTGTATAACTTCTTATGGTATATGGTAAAATTAAATGTTTAGCTTTTAGGTGGGTTGTGGGGGGTGCCAAATATTTTTTACTGGAATGACTCTTATTGACTCACGAAATTAAAGATGGTGTGTCTTGTTATTTTGAATTGAACAGGTATGTTTATTAGTTATTCTTTGGTTGTCTTGTTAGTTATTCCTTGGTTGTCTTGTTAACTCGACCCAATGTTAACTTGGTGTATATGAAGCAAACTTGAAGTATGTGTCATTTTCAAACTTCAACTTTTGATAAGGCAGAAATTATGGTATCGGCAATATGATCAACGCTTAATGTCGTGATTGTTGATACCACGTCGTCTTCTGGAGTCCGATCCGTCTTTATCCTACGTTAAAAAGTTAGAAGTAAGTGTAGTATTTTAGATAGATACATGGACACTATCAAACAATACCAACTTGTGCGCACTCGTCAAATTGCGCGCCCCTAGGTTTTGATGGAGGCTACCCTCTGCCGTAAAGACGGCGACAAGCTGTACTATGACGGTTAGAGCTTCTCGGGCTAGGCTGAATAGAAAGTATTTGAGTTCTAGTAATGGATGAATATCCTAGGAGATGTTTTAGACTTAGAACAATGTACTGGGAATATATGTGTTTTACTTCCGTTCCTGTCATGAAGCCAGTATTCAATTTTAAATGCACTTTTCATGAAATGGTGCAAGTCTGTTTTTATAATACCTGTTTTAAAATAATAAAAGGTGTCATCAAATTGATCAATGAATGTAAAAATTTGAAAATATTTTAGTGAAATACTATGATTGATAATTGCTATAAGCAATATTACGCAGTGTTTGACAAAGTAAAACTATTGGTGATAAACAGACATTTAGTATGTGATGTAGGTTTAAATCTTAAGCTGGAAATGGAATTGTACCAAAGTATTGTTTGACATGTTTTATTTACTGCAACATGTTGATACTGACCATGTTTTATTTCTTCAGCACCTTCAGCCTCCCAGCCTCTCCAGCACCCTCTAACATCAGCACCCCTAACATACTGACACCGTCAACGCACAGCTCCCCGGAGATCGCAGAGTCTCCGCACCGGTTAGACTCGCCCCTGTTCCCCGAGGACCTCAAGCCCTTCTGCGTAATCCAGTCCCCGAGGTCTGCGGCGTCGGTTGCCTCGTCCAACCCTCCGCAAGTTTTCCATCGAGCAGAGCTGCCTAGCTTTTCAGAGGAAAGCGAGCCGTTGAATGCTGTGCCATCATCGCCCAGAGGTGTCGGAGTGCTCCAAGGTTTAGATTCTCCACGAGTTCTTCGGTCGTCTCCGAGGTCGTATCCGTATCCCGAAAAATTGACGTGGTCTTCGGTGAGTCATCCGTCTCCCGAGAGTCTGGACTCGTCCCGAGGACTTCCGTCTCCAAGGATACCGTCGTCTCCGTCGGCAGTCGGAATGCAGTGTCGGAGGGCGACTCCGTCTCCGAGGAACTACGAATCTCCCCGAGGCATGCAACCTCCGAAGGCTCTTCCGTCGCCTAGGAGACTGGAGTCGCCACGTGGTCTGCAGAGAGCCGTCGCCTCCCCGGGGAATCTGGACTCGCCTCATGGTTTGCAGTCGCCCCGGGCGCCCATTTCACCCGTTTACGATTCCATATGTAGGCTCCGGTCGCCGAAGCAGAACGGTTCAAAGCCGGGGGTCGTCAGTCCTCCATTGCCGTTTCAAGGCAGTTTTTCACATAGTCTTGAATCCCGGTTACAGCCACCAGCTTTCAACAGTCAACGACCACATCTAGATTCATGGCTCATGTCATTGAACCACAGACGCTCAAATTCCACGCCTGATCTGTATTCTTCCATCAGGTTGCCAAATCACATCCCGTTGCCACAAGGTTTAGACTTCAGGTTACAGTCGCCAAATAATCACTCGGGTGCCGGCCCAAGTAGCGAGACGCATTTGAGGTCACCGAGTAGTGTCGGTTCTCAGTCCTCCATCCACACAAGGTCGCACAACAACGTAGCTTCTCCCATTGCATCTCCTATGCGATCGCCGAACCACAGCACTCCGCCAGCCAGCCACGAGTCACAGGTATTCTCCCCGAGTCACGTGGGATTTCCTTACGAATCTCCGTGGACCATCTGCTCGCCCATCAAACGAGAGGCCTCCACGATGTTGGCCTCTCCCCCGTGCAAGAAGGCCATGGGACCAAGACACATGCCACAATTCCCTGCGATGAGCAAGCTGTCCTCGCCCTTCGACATACCCTTGATGACGTCGCCACTGGGCATGATGCCAGGACTTCCAAGCATGTCGCCAATGTCTCATCCGATGATGATGTCGTCATCGCAAACTCTGAGCAGGAATGGCTTCTCGACCTCTCAGCCTATCCTTAACGTGCCTTCGTTTGGTGAGTTTGTGTGGAAATAATGTGTGGACATTTTTTACTCATTTTTTAAAGTACCAATGAGTGTTTGTAATTTTTTTTCTTTCCTTGCCATTTCCTTCATGTTTAGAACAGTTATGTTTGACTAATGAAACTGAAGCCATATTTTACAAAAAGGTTTAAATCGGACTTCCAATACGGCTGCCATGTTGTGCCCTCTCTCTACTGGGTTAACCTCTATCAATGCCCTAAGGTGCCTCCAGCATAGCAAGGGTTAACTGTACTGGAACATTGATGCTGAAACTCGGTATATTGTACAGGTAGTCCCAAGCCAATCACATGAACTAGAAAAAATTTTAAATGCCTTGTTTCTTGTAGATATTATATGTTGTCAACTCGTCACGAGGGCTATATGGAATGATGTACCCCGCTTGAGAGCCCTTGTACCCCCCAATTTCAGATACCGTAATAACTGTTTTGGTTTTGGTATACTAGTATTAAGCTTTGTCCATACAGAAGCATTGCAGTCATGTGAAATTGTGTTGTTATGGTCGGACACTTTTGAATATTATTGGCGGTTAATGTTGCGCCATGTTTGTACTAATCCCAACAGTTTTGTTCAGAACATTTATTATTACCCTCCCTAATTTAAAGCACTATTGTTCACTCGTTTTTTATTAACACTGTTGCAATTCTAGACTGTTTTGAATACTGTTACAATAATTCCAACATAGCTTCCAGTTATTGAATTTTTACTTTAGACTGACAGTCCCTGTAAGACTAGTGGCGTTTCTTTTGCCGAAATCAGCTAGGTTGGTTGTCTGCCATTAAGTATTTGTTGTGGCTAGACTGCTGTATTTGCAAGCCAACCGGCAAATTTCTAGCCGTCTTGCGCCGGTTTCTGGCCTTTCAGCTGGAGCGAAGTCGGCGGAGTTGCTTTATTTGCACTTTTGCCGTCATGGGACATACACTCTCGAAGCCTCCAGACAAATGGAGTAGTCCTACTATGTGAATGTAGTGTTTGTGAAATCCAGACTAAGTACTAAAGCTGGCATGTTTTCCTGCAGATGATGACCTCCTACCTATCCTGTCACCCAGTGATGAGGTTTGTAGAGCTCTTCTCTCTCTCTTCTCTCTCTCTCTCTATGACAAACCCACCCCTGTGTCCATAGCTTTTATATAGTATACTACGTGTCCCTAGTCCAGAAATCTAGCTAGTATACATATCCATACATTATAGCGGATAGCAGAGGCAGGTTTTCTCATAGCATAAAGTGACATGAGAGAAATAATCTTGAAAGCAACTGTAAACCCGAACTTGTTTGATAAGATGGCATTTTTACTGTTGTGTTCTCAAAAAAGCTCTGGTACGTTTTTTAAATTACTGTATTAAGCAAATCCTTTATTTTAAGATTTTATTTGTTTCAATCAATATGCACCAAAAACAATAGAATGCACAAAAAATAGATAGCACCAGCATACCATAAATAATATAAAAAATAGATAGGAGTATAACAAAATAATAGGAGTATGAACCAAAAACAAAACACTTACCGGGTACATGTTTTGTTCATTGTCAAAATTTATTTTCAGATTCCTGACTACCTGTCTCGACCGACATCATTGCTCAACTTCCAGCCCCCGTCATCCACGAGCACCACTCTGTTTCCCTTCACTCTTGGCAGTGACGTTGTGTCATTACAGTGACGGTGACGTTGTGTCATTACAGTGACGTGACATGAAAGTGTGCTGTGGAGCTCAAGAGAGGCGTGCTGACCGAGACTCAATACTATTATACATGTGAAATCCATAGTTTTCTATGTGTGAAAGAGTGACATTTATCTGTGTATGCGTGCAACATTTATATGTGTATGCGTGCAACATTTATATGTGTATGTGTGCGACATTTATATGTGTATGTGTGTGACATTTATATGCATGACATTTATATATGTGTGCTTGAGACATTTATAATATGTGTATGACATTTTTATGCGTATGTGCGTGACATTTATATGTGTATGCGTGTGTATGTGTGTGTCTGTGTATATAGATATAATGGCTGTACATAGGTCAGACTATAAACCTGACCACAACATTTCAGGGACTTTCATGGCATATTTTATCATATTTTGTCAATATATGTATATATTTTTGTGATACAATTTCTGGTGGATGTTATTAATCCATTCCCAATTTTTTGTTTGTCTTGCAACAGTAGACAAGAGACACTGATTGTCAAGTTTTCCTTGCAACAAGAGATACTGGATGTCAAATTTTACTTGCAACAAGAGACAATTAGAGACACTGGTGGTCAAGTTTCCTTGCAACAAGAGAATTAGAGACACCGGTTGTCAAGTTTTCCTTGCAACAAGAGACACTGGTTGTCAGATTTTCCTTGCACCAAGAGACAATTAGAGACACTGGTGGTCAAGTTTCCTTGCACCAAATAGACAAAAGACACTGCATTGTCTGGATGGTCTGCCAAAGAGAACCAAAGATATGTTGATGCTTGTTTACAGAATACTGTAATGTTTTCGTCAGGGATTGTCATACAATTGTCTTCGTGAGATGAGTCTTACCATGCTTTTATCATATGAATATTACAAATTCATAAAAAAAACGCAACTGTGGTATATTACAAAATAATATAAATGGTTTAATATTGTATTTCCATTGCGAAATATGTAAAAGAACTGAGAACATTTTATTCAATTTCATGTGTACCAGAAATTTTATTTTAACATACTTATCATGCACGTATTTCAGTTACACCTTCGTCGCAAATGGGTGAAAGATTCCCGCAGCGACGTTAAACTCCATATTCACTCACTCACTTACTCACTCAGTTACACCTTAATTTACTTATTTTATTTCGATGAATATACAGTCAGACCCGGTTATAACGGTCTTCATTATCATGGTTTCTCTGATTACCGGTCAACCAATACGGATTTCCTACTACTAGTATATACTTGCTCCATAAATAATTGATCCAATGATCCGGTTGTTTCGCTTACCGATTTTAGCAACAACGGAAGTGTCCGGTATAACGGGGTCTGACTGTACACAACTATTCCTGCTTTTCTGTGTTGTTTTCTCAATATAGCATTATATTGACAAGAGCCATTAGCTGAAAGGATCCCCTTTATATACTCCATATTCTCTCACTCGCCCCTTTATATAAAGGAATTCATGAGAATGATTTATACCAATACATTTTTATGTATTTACTCATTTCCTGAGTATCTTTCAATCAATTATTATTAAAATAAACATTCCTTCTATCGTCCTATTTTCACAATCTGATACATTATATCCTCATTTAATTCTTTATCCAATTTAATTTTACTGAAATATTTGAGTTAATATTGGTACTTTACAATAAGAAAATCTGATAATCATTTAGCTTCCATGAAGGAATACATCCATCCGGTTCCACACCCCTAGCCCCAAGGCCGGTAGACTCTGTTGTTAAATACGTAATTACTACCGCTTGACCGCCCGCGTGGCCGTGCCATGATCTAAAGTTACTCCCTCCTATTAACGCTGGCGGAGGAAGCATAA
>JAUTBX010196484.1:1992-21406 GCA_032361465.1 Lepetodrilus tevnianus
TTACCATTTTGTTTCTCTGAGGTATTGGTTTTACCATTTTGTTTCTCTGAGGTATTGGTTTTACCATTTTGTTTCTCGGTGGCATTGGTTTTACCATTTTGTTTCTCTGAGGTATTGGTTTTACCATTTTGTTTCTCGGTAGTACTGGTTTTACAATTTTGTTTTTCAGTTTCTAAAAGCAAGCTGTTCCATATCAAACATTCATTAGCCTTGGTACTTCATGGTTTCTTTAATGTTGCATATTCTGGTACTGTTCACGCGTGTGGTATTCGTCCAGGAACAAGCTGGTATTTGCAATCATAATGAAATGATTACACCACAGGGAACAGCGATATCAAGAAAGAAAAATAGTAGCCTACACATTGGAGAGGTCCCCGACATTAGAATTCTGATACATCAAAGTAATCAGTAGTCAAGAGGAAAACAAATTACCATATGAATATTATTATCATTATCATTTACCGGTGTATAGCGAACATATCCAGGATAACAGTTCAAATGCGCTTTTTGCAAATTGGGTGAACAATAAAAAGCGCGTACCATAGTTGCCCTTTTGCGTTAATCAAAAGTAGTCTTCATTTATTACAGGAGGGAAAATGCTAAATAGAGAAACATAGCAGATATTGACTTGAACATAAATAGTGCACAGATTTAGTTTCTGTTCCACAGAACGATCTTTGGGTTAGGACTTCTGTAGTGCTACGATCGTTCTGTAAAATTAGAAAGAATCGCATTGTTTTGGTTGAATTAATATTCTCTGCTGTTATGGGCCAAGCCAGCTATTTTAAAAGAAGATAAAGAGCGGAAAGTCTGTATAATTACTCTTAAGAGTATATTTTAGGAATTATAACACCAAAACCGGATTTAAGAATTCTTAAGTATTCTAAGAAGCTATATACGTACGAATGCAGGATTATGTTTTCAGATAGAAAGAAGCACACTGACCCCTACAGTCAGAAACCAAAAATAATTCTAACATTCTTCCTGTTCCTAAGAATTAGCATTGGGAAGTTAGAAATCAAATACACCAGGGATCTGTCTGTTAAAGTAAAGTAAGGAAGGATGCACACGTACCAAACACATTTTCTGTTAATTAATTGAGTTGCCAAATTTGTTGCCAAGTTCTACCAGTTGCTCAGTTCGCAGCTAATCAAATTACAAACGTTCTAAACTAGCCATTAGAAGAAACATGTGCTGGCACCGGAGAATGTAAATGTGTACAAGCGATGTGAATGTCTGTGAAATATACATGTGAAGTGAATGTGAAGAGTATGTGTTAATATGTGAATTGTGCATGATCTGTGCACTTATCATGTGGATATATATATATATGTGTGAAGTGAATTCAAGATTGGTTGATGTTAATCATATGGTTTAAACATATTTGTATTCAACAGAATGAGGATTGGTAATCAAGCAATACAGCTTATTTTATACCTCTACTCAGGAAGTGAACACGATATTAGGCACCTATGAATATATATGTGAAATGTACATGTGAAGTTTAATATGAGATGCAACCCTCAGCCATCTATCTGGGGCCTTTGAGGCTAGGTGTCACATTCTAACTCTACGTATGGTACGAGGTAGGGTGGGGTGGGGGTGGATGGGGGTGGGGGGGTGGTGGCGCGAGAGTTTAAGTGAACATTCAGAATCCAACTTCCAGATCATATGTGTAATAATGTGTGTTTTCATGTTGGTATAATGATAAATATATCCTGTGATCAAGATAGATGTACCCCACACCATTATATACTTCATGTACGCTTTATAGTGCACTTATACCAATAACTTGAAATAACAAAAGCAATAATGACAAAACTTAAAAAAACGTTTTAAATTTTAATAATTTACAAAAATACACTAAGATGACAGACGTGTCAACATGGATCCAATGCATGGCTATGTAGCTCACTTGGTTGTATCTGAATGACATATAATTTGACCTTAGAATTGGAGTGGTACTTTGATAGAAATCTTTTGAACCCTTCCAAATTCCATTGGAACATTGTTGGTCTTCATTGTCAGTATGAAGAATACTCAGGGGAAGATTTGTGTAAACTGTGAAGTACTTCAACCATACTCTCTGAAATGCCACCTAGCATGCTTTGTCTTTATGGAAGTTGCTATGATGACAGAGAGAGAGAGAGAGAAAACTTGATTGATTGTTTCCTAATTTTGAAAATGAAATATTGGTCCCATTGCCACATACAATTTCAGAGTAGTTTTAATGGTTTAGAGAAATTGCATTGATTTGGAATTTGCACAAATTATTTGCTTGACTCCATCGTTAACCTTCTCCCTGCTGGATTAGGCACATGTACAGCTAATTAGGGCATCTCCGGTTGCCTTCAGCATGGATAAGAGTTAATACTGTTTTCTCAATGACAACTATCTTGCTGTTTCCTAAAGGTCAAATATAAATACAATATAAAAAAAATGGAAGATGAAAATGTTTGACCAGCTGTCAGAAAATCTTCTCCACACACTCTACGTACAGCCACTTGTTCTAAGACCAAGATCTCTTGGTCTATCTTGGTACATGTTGATGTCATGACCACAAAGCACGCTGAGGACTCCACATGATTCTGTAGACAACACTTGTTCCCTTTGGGTCAAGTGCATTTAATAATAACCAAACATAACTCTTCCATTCAACAGAAACAAGTCAATAAATAATGTATTCTTTGTTCCACCAATGCTTGGTGATGAGGTGCAGGCCTACCAAGTCACGGCCACCAAGATGGCTGTATTATGTTTGTTTGTCTTCTACTGCAGGTTGACATTGATGTATAGAATCTGTCCATTCATTAAAGTACAGTCAAACTGAATTTCCTCCTAGAGATCCATCTACAGGTATTATGTTCTGGGTTCTGGGTTCTGGCACCCATTCCTGGAGCTCTTGAATCCAGCAAGAGAGCATTATGCTCTTGGTATGCTCTCAGACACATAGATACAAGAGCACTATGCTTTCTTAGTGGATACAAAAGCTTCATGGAAGTGCGCCATAGAAATTAACTATTTACCAAACATTCAAACAGCATAAACATATTAGTCCTTGGCAAAATCGTTTAGAGGCAATTTATTTTGATCTTTAATTATTCTTTTATGTGTATTTAAATAAACTGGCATTTAATTTCAAGGGACAAGGACTAAACATGTATGCCATGGAAAGATGATAGGTTTCTTCAAAATAAGGAAGAATTAAGGAAAACAAGGTGATACACATGGTTAAGTTGCATAGAACTGTGGTCATCCTGAATTGTAAGGGACTGAAGCCATTCAAAAAACATTCACATTAATTAGAGGAGAAATGATAGAACAAAGGTAAATAAAAATAATAACTGAAGACATTTATTATCTTATGTATTCATTATTTCTGTAAGACCGCACGGAAATCTATTTCATATCATCAATATCTATATATTTTCAAAACAGTCAATGCAAGTAAAAATCTTTTTAAAAAAAGAAGTAACGCAGACAAGAAGAGATGAGTTTATACTATGTATAATTAAAGAATTATGTATCAATCAATATGCATATACAGGAGGTAAAGGGAGGTAATTACTAGTTAAAAACTGACTGCTCATTAAAAGCTCTATTCTACAGTGAATTCATAACAAAGTTGTGAGACATATTATATTTCTAAATTTAACCACCTGGAAGAAATTATTTATATTCAGCTTTCTATTGTTGTTTTAAAATCTAAATATCTAACAGCAACACTCTATATACAAGTAGTTCTAAAGCACTTCTAAGCATATGCCTATTGAAGCACTTCTAACAGTGAAAGAATGGTTTTAAAAATTCAACTACCAGCAAAACTGGATAAACATTTAATAGAATTATGCAATTTTAACTTAACAAGCTATGCTACTGAGAATCAGGCACTTGTAATTTTGTAATTAATTCAAGAAAGGCACGGCCTTCTCTTCCCAAGTATAAACAAGTGTTCTGACTGGATACTGGATACTATTTATAAGTCAAAACCACTACAACATATCACCACCCTATCCATTCCATGCCTCGTGCTGAAAGCTCCTCATAAACGTGATGTGCAATTCTACTATAAATCAATTATTTTCAAATTTATATTCAGATATGTTATACATCCAGCTTTCTAATAAAGTCCTGTCATATTATCTTATCTTTGATACCTCATTTTATCTTCCTTACCCCTGAACATATTTTAATGCTACTGAATATATTTTGATGCGATGCCATTTTATTTGGTAGAGATTAGATATCATTTTTATTTTCTTGTTGCTCAATGTAACTCATTCAATAACCTTCTAATAGGTTCACTTAATACTATCACAAAAGAATAAAAAATCTTTAAAAAAGGTGTTTAAGAAGTTAAATATCAGCGACAATATTTTCATTTGTTTCTCACCAGAATTTCATTTAGATGTTTATACCATATTATCATTAATGGCTTAATAACAATGGACATTTATGGTTGTCATCCACAAGGCAGTGAAATATACATGGGTCACATATAGCTATCATTTGTTCTATCTATATAAATTATAGCTAAATTGTCTCAAAGAAATATTATATGTTGTCTGAAATAATTTAGAAATAAGATGTGGTACAAGCAAGGATTGAGATTCCAGTTCCATTATGTTACATTGTATACTTTCCTTTTTCTCTTTCCTTTGCTTATTATGATGTTAGAACTTAACTAATTGATTGTTGTCAGGAGAGATATATAATATATTACACATATACAACATAATTAGTATGTTTTGTACAGTGAAAATAGACAATGACTTAAATAACAATAACAAATAATCATAATGACAAAATGTACTCATTAATAATTATATTATATTCCAGATATATATTTAGCTATGGCATGAGTGATATGCAAAGTAGTGTATGCTTGCTTCAATTATTAATATATTTGTATCCTAAATATATTTCCCCGCAATGGATTATCACAAAACTTTAGGATTGTTTGCTGAAAAATATCCACTTGAAAATTGTGAATTATCTCTCATGTTAAGGGTATATTGAAATAATATTTCTTTTCATACATTTATTTATATAAACTGTCCTACTCATGTAAGAAAAGCTGATCTATAATCATACTATTCATATAATCAATCTCTCATATACAGACATGTCTACAAACAAACATACACACATCGAACCTTTTCAATTATTTTCTATCCGTATCCAATAACTTTGAAAACTAATTTAAGATTCATAATATTTGAATTTGCCTGTATATTGATCCTCTTCAATTGAGTTGTATATATTGTAGGAAAAAATCATTAAATTGATGACAAATCCAATAATATATCTGAAAAATGTCCAGTTATTGCATTGTTCAAAGTGTACCGTATCTATAAATGAAATAGATACAGATCGAAACACTCAGAAATAGCAGCTCGTGTTGGTAATAAATTTATGCAAACTTGGAAAATTTGGCAACTGGTCCCCAATAAGTAATAATTAATAACATATTCATAACTAGTTATAATCAATTGCAAGTCATTCACACTAGCAGTCACATGGCTAATATACAAACAGACAGGGACGATATAATACAACATAACCCTGTTGTACTCGTAACTGCATATACCAATCTCTGGTGGGTTACTTTGTATGATTATCAGCTAGCTTCATAGTGTTGACATATTTTCTTTAAGTACTGTACATATCCTGGTGTACTTTAACATGCAAAGTGAATATGCCCATTATATACATAATAAAGACTATTGAGAAATAGCTATTCTGGTAGTCAAACTACTTTAACGTAGAAACAACTACTACACTCACCTTTCAAGTATATATTCAAGTATTTAAACTATATAATTATGAGAGCACAAGCTGAGTCATTTCCTATCTTTTGTTGTTGGGACATTTGTGGTAAGTTGAGATGATTAAAAACATAAATAAAATAAAAATTTGAAGTATAAATTTGTGACGCTTCTCAGATAACATAAAAACTACACATATGGATCAAACTTATTGTCAAACATATAACAAGCACATAATTTAAATGATCGATGAGGCATTATATACAAATCATAAATATATGCATCTGATGTCATGTTAAATAATTGTACATCCTTTGTAAATTGTGACCAGCAAATTACATAAAAGAAATTTACAACATGATCTATGATCTAGAAGACCTCACACAAATCTGTACAATGAGAATGAGTTCAACTACATGGCAGAATAATGAACAAATCACAGATTAGAAACAACATGAATATGTACACATTCTTAGAAAAGTATGGTCTGCACACAACACTCGAATTTAAATACAATAATGCTTTCTATATATACAAAATAATGAAAATGTCAATAAAATGCACAATTGTGATTGATAGCTAGATATTATCGGAAGAAACTCAAAATTATTGTTGAGTTTGCATGGTACCATCATGGTTCTAGACAGTGAATATTTTAATTATTATATTGACAATTAACATAATTAATTAAACAGGTTGTATATTATCATTATGCAAAATAACTTGGCATGCACTCCATAGGTGCCACTTGATAGATTATACTCATACATGAATGGTACTAAGAAAGCGTTAATGGATTAATAGTACTTTTATCATTTCATGATTTCATAAATGTTTTAAGCATTTTCACTAAACAGAACTGCTATCAAATTGCAAGTCTGTTTCTGACACCTGATAGTCCAGATACATAAGGGATATACAGGGGAATTCTACTTGAGTTGGCAGTGAATATACATACAAACGTAAATGCTAAATTCAGTGGCACCAATAACTATGATGAACGTTTACATGATGGTAAAGTTATCAATGCCCTTTCTTGGTCCTCTGAATGTACTTCTTGTTCTACAACAAATATTTCGTCTTCAGTCACGTCCATTCTAAGACCATTCCCCCTGTCTTGTTCTCGTGGCCACTGACCTGGTGGTAGGTTCTGCCTATTATGAATTTGGTGACAGCATGGACATACCGGTAAGACACTGTCCAGCTGCTCTGAAGTCATGAAGTCTGGTTCCATGTATCATTGCCTCAATTCATCAGTAACTTCACAACCATTCTGCTTCAAACACTTCAATTTGATTAATTTCTCCCTCCTTCTCTCTGAGAATGATGGTAAACTTCTATCAATAAATTGTATACTTCTAAATATACATATATCATATTTAAGAAATTTACTGATTACAATAGCTAGTTACACATGTATACTTTATGCTTATGGGCATCAAGATTTGTTTTAAAATCATATTCAGGCAGGAATATACAGATAAGCAATATCTTAGTGTTTGCTTTGAGACAATCTGGGAAATTAACCAGGCTCGTTAGCTTCACTGAACATGGTTAATTAATTAATTAATTAAATTAATTAACGAACAACACAGTGAGGACATTGCCAACATGGCTGCTGCAGAAGCTAGGACATCATATGGGAATGGCGTCCTGATCGTCACTGATGTCTTTCATCAGTCTGTGTAACATGGCATTGTTCTTGCTGGGACTAACAGGCAGCTCATTGGCAGCAGGCTGTGAGTGGATGAACTGGTCATCCAGGTCCTGTACATCAGCGTTGGGTACAGTGGGATATGCATAGTGACCGGGAGACACAGGTACGCCGTGTTCGTCCCACGACAGTCCCAGCTCGGTTCCGTTGGGCAGCATGGGCAGGTTCTCCAGACTGGAGCTGAGATGGCTGTCCGGACTGCCCGTGATGCTGCTGCTGAAACTGTCGGAATCATTCTTGTACAGCTCGTCGTTATTGTTCCTAGAATCCTGAGGGCTGCTGGTTGCCACGACACTCTCCACGGTGGGCTGAGACTCGGATTTGTCGAGGTCCGCCGAGTCAAAGCTCTGAGTCTTGTTGAGACCTTGCAGTGGCTCGTCGTCATCCTCACTGATGTGCAGCCGAGTCAGAGGACTGTTCTCATTCACATCGTCATTGTCATAGTCGTCGAACTCCAAAGACAAACTGGGTCGACTGAATTCCTCTAGAGACCTAAACGCTGCTCGTGGATACTCTGCTGCCTTCTCCACCAGCCTAGGGTCATGGCCCGTAGGATTGTCCGGCGCCGCTGCCACTGGAGACAGTTGGTCAAGGTTCACAACTACGGGCGCCCCGGCATCAAGAGGCTCCACTGTCTCCAGCTCTGCCTCAGGAATGTCCATGTCTTGCATAGAATTAGGATGAGGTCTCTTGTAGCCGTGGCCAACACCGCCCTTAATATTACCGTCGGAGTAACAGTTCCTGGGAAATTCCTTCATAGGGATGCAGTCGACATCATCCATGCCGGGCTGATCAGAATCTTCTTCATTTCCCCGACCTTCGTCCAAGGACACTGCCTTGAGCCGCGTCCTTGAACCCCGCGATGATGCCTGTGACCTCCGCTCTTGCCCGCCGGAGACTGGGTTGGGTGGCACTGCTGAGAGTGGCTGCGTCTGTTGCCGCATCTCCACGGGTTCTGTGTACACAGCATTGCTGACATGGGGGTTGATGTTGGGGTAGACATTGGTATCCACGTACGGGGGATTGGGGCCACTACTGAAGTGGAAGTCAGTCTGGGTATCCTGGAAACACAAGACCATCAACATTATATTGTCTATTAAAGAGTCCATGACGTCCATGTTTCTTGTACATGTGAAGTTCTAAAGTGAGTTACTGTTTTACATCACAGCAGGAATCGGCCACCCATACGTGAGGAAGTGAACTTCTAAAAAGTTGCCTAATTCGATATATTCCTTTCAAGAATTCAAATAGTCTGAAATAATATTTAATTCTACTCCTTTCTTTGAAGTCTTTGTTAAGCTCATACTCACAGTGGTTTTCTAAATACTTAGAATAGTAATTATAGTGATCTTGGACCTAGCTCTGGTATTCATAGTAGTTTAGGACCTAGCTGGTACTCAGTGGTTTAGGACCTAGCTCTGGTATTCATAGTGGTTTAGGACCTAGCTCTGGTACTCACAGTGGACTAAAACATAGCTCTGGTACTGACAGTGGTTTAGGACCTAGCTGGTACTCAGTGGTTTAGGACCTAGCTCTGGTATTCATAGGGGTTTAGGACCTAGCTCTGGTACTCACAGTGGACTAGGACATAGCTCTAGTACTCACAGTGGACTAAAAAAATAGCTCTGGTACTCACAGTGGTTTAGGACCTAGCTCTGGTACTCACAGTGGACCAGGACCTAGCTCTAGTACTCACAGTTGACTAGAACATAGCTCTGGTACTCAGTGGTTTAAGACATAGCTGGTACTCACAGTGTTTTTGGACCTTGGCTGCCGCCGGGGGCGTCCATCTACATCGTCTAGCAGTTTATGATATGCTTCTGGAATGTCTTTGTTTTTCTTGCGTGCTTTCCTCGCTTCCCATTTCTTGCGCTGCCGCCTGTAATAAAACATGTTTCTATGACGATCTGAGGAAAGCATGGAGTGCATGCTCCAATAATAATAATAATTATAATAATAAGTAATTTATATAGCTACTTAATGGCGCTTAATATATTAACCATCATTATCTGTATGCCTTGCGAGAAATACCCTTTAGTCTATGAGGCATTCTAGTATAAACATTGTCTGATGCATTAACTCACCTTGCAAGGAAGGAGGATAAGATGCATATTGCAATGAATACCAATGTTGCAATGGCAATGCTAATGAAGATGATAGTTCGGTCATGCAAAAGTTTTGCTTTTTCTGAAAAGGAAAAGACAACATGTTAGTACATTTTGCAATTACAATTATTTTTGAGTTTCAAATGCAAATGACATACTGAGGAACACATAGTAGCTGTTCAAAATATTCAGTAGCTTGTTGGTATGCCAGGTTATGCTTATTATTCATTGTGGAGATGCTTGGTTAGATCATGTCTACTACCGGTAATGTAAAACTTACTGAAATTCTAAAATGTGTGCAAACCTAGTCATTTTTTACAAAAGTTATTCAGCAGAATTTTGATAATCAAGAACAAATGGAAGTAAGTCACTATGGAATTGGAAAAATTAATAAGAAATTACATACTTTTGTGATAGTTTAGTGTCATAATCAACTGACCAACTACAGTATGTAGATCTTTTATTGTATTTTGTTATGGGGTTTAGAACAACTTTCAAGATTTATTCACTTATAATATCATGGCGTGTCAGTTTAGGGTAGGAGGAATCTAGCAACATCTGTAGTGCTGAATGTTTCAGTAAACCTGCAAGCACCGGCTGGTACTGACAGACCAAGGATATCTGCATTGCCATAGTACAGAAAGTGCATCCTATCAATTTTTGCAAACATTGACTATGTAGAGCTTATAGGCTCGCCGCTGATAAAACTTACAAAGCTGGTATTTACATTTTGTCTACCAGACAATTATTACCACTTTAATTTAATACAGAACTAGTTAATAATCCCACAATATATGCCATTTGCAAGAGAAACAAAGTGTATTAACATAAATAATTAATTTATATATATATATGTACATAATTAAACAAATTATTAGTTAATAATCTTTACAAGAATTGAAGAAACAAATGAATACCAATTAATCATTTCTTAAATAATAACATCACTTTTCATTCATATTAAAATTTACCATTTCAGATTTCAATACAATCATATATATTCCAGTAAAAAACTCTGGATATGAAAATATGACATATAGTCTGCAAAACATTCTAGATATGAAAACATGATGATGTATATTCCACTAAAACATTCTAGATATGAAAACCAATATAACATATATATGAGGTAATAGAGATATGACTAGGTCATACTGGCAGGGAAACGCAAGGGTATGCTTTAAGCTTGACATGAAGAGGGACAGAGTGAGACGGAGAAATGAATGATGGTATTAACTGGGTGATTGAAAAACAAGAATTGGGAAGAGAAAGGAGGGAGAGTGGTGTAAATAAACTCAAATAAAATTTCCTAAATATAGAATTATAACCAATACAATACCATCGCCAATGGGTATAGAAAGTAGTCAGTTAAACATAAAGCAAGTTAAGAGACATACTTTATGTACATGTGTGTGTGTAAATATGAATATATAACACATGCCATAATGTTATGAAAGAGTCCCAAATGTCTTAAGTGTATGGAAAACTTCACCCAATTTCATGCAGGTATCTTGTTATATTAGAACTTGTCACGTGCGAATACTTCATAATGACTTCGGATCGACTTTCAGCTTTTGATATCCCATGCTTCGAGGGAATGTTTGTTAAAAGATGTATCTTTCACTTAATGTGATAGGAATTCTACATGGCATTAATGTTCATGCCAATGTTTCAAGAAATGGTAACCTGTGATACATTGTTTAAATTGGCATGCTCTGTTAGGTTGAAAGATTCAATTTTTATTTCATGCTCAAAATTTGGAAGATGTAAAGGCAGAAGAATTTTACATATGTTCACCTAATGGTTTCATCTCCATTAATTTAGAGGTATCTAGTTTATAGCACTAGAAACCATACATTTTGAGCCCTGAATAACAAAACCAATTTAAAATGTATCATTACATATACTGCTACATTTGAGTCAGCGACATTGCTATTAATATAATAGCATGCTCAATAAAAGATATATAATAGAGCTAGATATTTGTGATATGTTGCACGAATATGGGTCTTATCTATGAATTAATATTAGTAAAAATAAAAAATATAGCTAATCCATCCATTTGAAGGTTTTATTATTTCTACTTTGGAAAACGCAATATTCAACATACCAGTTGCTAACAATTCTGAAACTGGGGACAAAAATAAACAAATAAAATTAATAGAATAATAAAACAAAATATATCTGGAATATCATTGTTCTGCATTTTTCATGCAAAAACAAATAAATCAGAAAAGAAAATACAAATAATAATAACTATGAAATAATACTTTAAAAATACAAGGATTTAAAAATCACTTTAATTCATGCAAGAACCCAAAATCTTTGGAAATTTGGCACTGAAGCTACGGAACCATGCATCCAGCGAGCTCAGTGATTGGACAACAGCACAGACAGGGTCTATTGACGCCGAACGACCTCAAGCAAGAAAGTGTGGTCATACATACTGTTATATTCTGGCCCTAAGCTGAAGATATCCTGGAGTTCACAACGTCGCCCCGCCCATTTTTCCGGACACCTATGACGTGGAAGCAGGAAGGGCAAAAGTGAGTATGTGTGACGAGATGGACACGAGGACAAACAGACGCCGTGTTGCCACGGAGATGAAGAAGACGGATGGACAGGGGATGGTGTACAGACAGACAGATGATCTTCAGCATGTTCGTACACTTAAAATTACTTCAATTACAGTAGTCTTTTACTAAAATGGAAAATAGATACCTTGTACATTTTAATAAGATGATTAAATAAAATATCGCCTCCCAGCTATGTCTAGCTTTAAATTTCAAATAAAATTTGGAAAGTATTTATAATAAGAATTTTGTTTTCTATCAGTTTAGAAAACAACAAACATATCTGTAAAGATATTTCAAGTGTCGACATGTTGAAAATCTGATGATGCATAACACAGCAGGTTTGTAAGAGAGCTCGTAACCCAAGAATGTCACATGATCAGCTAGCAAGCTTCTCATTGGTCAGCTTCTCATACAACTAACTAGATAATGTATGCAAGCATTACCATATATAGATAGAGTTGTGGTAAAACTGACATATTTGTGGTGAACATTACAGAGTAGAATGATAAAAAAAAGTTATCCACTACTGATTTTTTAGTTTACTTGAATTTAAATTACTTGAATGTATCATCGATTTCAAACTATCATTCACAGTTTAGTTGTTTAACCAATGTTTCAAATTCATGCACATTTGCATACACATAACAAAAAAACACTTTATTTTCCCAAAAAGATATCATGCTGTCATAATTTGGTAATAATGGGAAAGTTCTTTGGGGAATGTTAATCTAAATCAAATTTAGTAGTTACCCTTGATATTCTACTATGTTATGCATACCACAATGTGTGTAGTGCAACAAGCGGTTAGTAATAAACTGCACAGAAACCAGCTGAAAACAAGAGCGCAGATGGAATGTCGTTCAATGGTAAGTTGATCTTTATATCACTTGCTTTGATTAGTTGACAATAAAAGTAACAAATATAAAAATGACAAAAATAATAATTAATACCAGTATCTAAATGAAAAAACATTCAAACTGAATCTAAAGATTTTCATGCAAAATAAAAATAAAATAGTCTGGATCATATTAAATTAGTATACAGTATATTCTTTTCAAAAAAGGTTTAATCATGAATAAAATAATTTAATCTAAAATATATTTCATGCAAATCCATGCAGAAATCATAACAAAAAATGAGTAAATTTCTAAGCAAATTTTGTATTAATGACGGTCTGGAAATTCCAACTATTTCTAAAGCAGGCCATGCTAAAGACCAACTTTTTCACCGAACCTGGTCCATAGTAGAATTTGTCATTCCTACCAATTGACTCAATCGCACTGGCCACATCGTGCTCCTGGCAACGCTCACCCTTGTACATCTTGGGACATCTGTGTTACAATTGGCTCGGTTAGTTGTCAATTACACAATGGCCACACCCTCTTTCATCCCCATTGGATAATCAACACCCCCCCCACCCCCCCATCACTAACCAATTTACATATGGTAACCTCCTTGAACCCCATTGGATAATCAACACCCTCCATCACAAACCAATTTACATACGGTAACCTTCATTCTACTAATCTCAAATTTGATTGGTTGTAAATCTTTTATTAATCTTGGTTGTTAACCTTGATTCTACTAATCTCAAATTTGATTGATTGTAAAATGATTATGGCAGTAAATATATCTGCATTCGATTGAAAGATAGCAACTAATCTATTTAGTAATGCCCACACTCTAGTCTCATGGAATAATAATAAATATGAGTATATCCGACTAATCTATCTTTAATTTCATTGGCCGTCAGCATCTATTTCTAATTCTAATCCACATCAATCTCATGGCTGTGTTAACTTCAATCTCATTGATTTCACCAGCTGTGTGTTTCTATTACTATTACATCTGTGATTCCAATCAATGGTACAGCAAGCACGATCATGGCACCAACACTGGTACAGTTCTATTTCCTCTCATTGAATTCGAGATAACAACTGAAGGACAAAACACATAGCTTTGCATTCCTCATGTTTTTTTGTTGTTTTTTGTATTGGAGTTTAGAGTCACTTTCTAGATTCTTTCACTAACATCACGACTTGTCAGTTTATGGCAGGAGGAAACCAGCAACATCCGTAGCGCTGAATGTTGCAGTAAGCCTGCAAGCACCGACTGATACTGACAGACCAAGGATCATATCGGCCACTCCATAGATAATGGCATTCTATCAATATTGCATTAGTAATGTATCTTTCGCAAACATTGATGTCGAGCCCCCCAGAGCGGGATTTGAACTCGGGACCTTAGGCTCCGAAGTCCAAATGTTCTACCACTGCGCTACCACCCACCCATTGTACTCCTCATTTAAATGTGGAAAATACCAACAAGTTAATTGAGAATTTAAGCAGCAATTCACTGACTAGTATTTCCACAATTCTCCTCAATGTCAAGAACTGATAACTTCTAAATAAAAATTAACTAAACTTTCAATAATATATACTCCAAAATAGCAAAAGAAACCCATTATTCTTCATGCAAGCTATAGAAGATGGAAACAGAATAGTACGGAAATAAACATCCAAGTAAAAGTATATGCTTAAATCACTGTATGTAAAGTAATAGTGCTTATAATGTTGAATAAGGAAGAGAAATATACAGGGTGTTTCAAGACCAGAATGATCTATAGAGAAAAGTGAAGGTGTACGAGAAACCCTTACCTGATACACACATATAACAATACATAAAATACAATATACATACTCATATATTACATAATTGAGGCCTTGCATGGAACAATCGTTTGGGTGGCAGAAAACGGTTTGGGTGGCAGAAAACAATCCCATTGTCTTGCCACCCATGATGCTATGTGACGTATTGAGTGACGTCACATGCAAGGCCTCAATGCACAGTCCAATGTTTGGTGAATATAAACAACATACTAGCATATAAACACTTCATATAGGAGTCTATAAGATAAATCCCATCCACCAATATACAATTGGAACAGAATTATTCAGTAAATGTAAAATAAACATAAAAATTGTATAAATTTTAAGTTTGTGATTGCAGGATGACATATTGTCTGTCCCTGACTGTGGAGAGTTGTCTGTCCCTGACTGTGGAGAGTTGTCTGTCCCTGACCATGGAGACAATGTGAATGTGAAGCCATTATACTGTCTTGTTACCAAAACTAAAAAATATGGATGCTAGGGAGAAATACAAACTTTCATAAATTGACTGGATCGAAAATAAATTTTAAATATTTAAACATAATTATAACAGAACATTGGAAATATATATAGTTTTGAGGAAGATGTTATGTAAATTCATTGGATCCAAATGTAATTTAATATAATTACATAATTACATAAAACATTCCTCAAAACTACATGTATTTAAAAAGTAGATAGATATACATGTATAGTGTATATAGGGTTAAGTAAAACTTACTCGCAGAATTCCTTATCGAGGCCCCTCATGTACCAGCATGTGCCTCCATTCAAACACAGCGTCTGCTGCTGACATCGCTGATGTCTCAACCGGGATTTGGTAACTGAAAAACAAACACAATAAAACATATAATCATAGAATAAGATCATCATCATCATCATCATCATCATCATAATAATAAAATATTACTACTACTACTACTACTACTACTACTACTAATAATAATAAGAGTAATAATAATAATAATAAGAGTAATAAAAATAATAATAATAATAATAATAATAATAATATAATAGCAAATATAATAATAATACAATAATAATAATAATAATAAAATTAATAATAAAATAAACTAATATAAAATAATGATAATACAAATAAAATAATAATAATAATAATAATAATAATAATAACATAAATTTACATATAATGCACATGACTTATCTTCTACAGGATGCCGAGGGTATTATAGACTATTACTCTGGCCAATAAGCAGTGAGCTGATGGTAACATGTGAAGTTAGTTTATACCCTTTGACAACTTGGAGGAGTCTGCATAACTATAAATGTGTTGGGAAGAGAACCTGTAGCAACCAATGTTATAATACAACACAAGAACAATGGCTGGCATCAATCAACCAGGAAAGAAAACAACAGACGTTATATTCCAATATTTCTTGCACGGGTCAACCAGTGAAGACAACCAACACTTAGAAAGCTATACCGAAGCATTGATGTTATGCAATACAGATCTCCATGCATTCATCACTATAGCAACATAGCGCTACTATTTATCCAGCTGGATTGAAGACAGTAATAAATCAAGTTCCATAGTCTAGACATTATCCATGAAGCAGTGGAGCAGTGGAACATTGGTAATCCATGAAGTGGAATATATGCTTAGCACTAATACAGGTTTGCCACTCATGAAAGGCAAATCTTCAACCACACATGGTCAATACTTAGGTCAACTTAGTCAACATTTATAGCCTCAAAGTACCATACAATTAAATAATTAGTAACTGGAGGACGAGTCATCATGTAGCCAGGTGTGATATAAGATGCTCCTACTGGTCTCGGTAGAGCATTTGACTCACAATCCAGCAACTCAGGTTCGAATCCCAGGGTTATTGGCATGATCCTCTGTTTCACAAACAAATAACCCTATATGGAATTTTCAAATAAGGATAAAGCGAAAAAAATAAAAGATGATGTCTTCCAGAAAGCATAGATTTCATCATCACAAAATGTACTTTCAAAGAAAACTTTCTACTTAAAATATTGTACTTCACCGGAAACCCATTTGTAACTCAACACATCTCTCATAGAGTATTTTGAGTCTGTAGAAGTAAGTCGTATAATTGGCTTGTCGAGCTCAAACTCTTAGTCAGCTAATTGGCTTGTCGACTGTATCCCCCCATCTCAGACACTGACATAAGCTTATGACAACAACACCAGATTATGAAGATACAAAGTTTTTGAACTCGACATTTTACCAGTCTCAGTTCCACAACTCTCTCACAGGTCTCCCTGGCATCCTCGACTTATGACACCTCGCGAGTAACCGATACCCTAGAACTTAAAAACACCTTACTCCCATCTTCCTATGCACAGATTCTCAAAAATGTTTTCTTAATACCCTAGCTGTCAACTGTTGTCAGTACAGAATGCACCAACAGCCAATTGCTACCTGAGCCGGATCATTGCTGAGAATAATGCCTCCACGATGGAGTCTTCAAGAACAACATAACTCTCAGCATAAACAAGTCAGGGAGTTGTAGTTTATGATCTCTTCCACATGTTTCTGTGTTCGTCAGGAATGACCCCATCAGGAGTTCTCCATGCAATATGAATCTGATACCTTTGTAAATTCTCTTTATGAAATGATGAAGATGTTCCTTAAAGAGGGAACCCAGAGATGCCAGAAAGAGTTGAGCCTGTGTCTAATCCAGCAGGGAAAGTGTTAATGAGCCATTAGTCTGCATTAGTATGGAGTCGTTTGGGTTGGAAGAGAGGAATTATATTCACCTGGTAATTCCAAAACTGAGCACAATAATTGATGCAGAGAAAAAAGGACTTGGTTTTACACTACTTGATGCAATTCCAATATTGTATTTTGGTAAAGGACATCTTAACAAAGAATACATCTGTACATCGTTACTTTTGCACAATGTACTTTTGCACAATGTTCAGTATGTTTTGTTTGAAATATATAACCATGTTAATTTAAAGAGCTGATTTTTTTTATTCAAAATACATTACAATGGTAACCTTAGAATGCATTTCTCTATTGTAGCCATACAATCTCAACAGAATGACAAATAATAACACTTTGAAATTTAAATACAGGATGAAATAAGCGAGTGAATGAGATAGGCATAATGTACCTTGACATCTTACACACACACACAAAAAGACAGCGATGTATTCTTGTTCACCGTCTCCAGATCAATAGCTACAGTTTAATATTTAATTGCTTCGTATTTCTGAATGTCGAGCATTTCAAATTTATTAACCTGAAGACACACAGGTTTGTTGTTTCAGCTAAAGGTCGACCAGGTACGATGTCTGACTGACACTATGGAGCACAAATATATCGGATGGCGGCTCACACCGCCTTTTACTACAATAACAATATTATCGTAGGCATTTTGTTTCCCCTGTTTCCTACAAAAGCCCATCCTTATGTTCCTCCAATGGTGCAGTTAAATGAAGACCAGACAGCGTTCAACAACAATGGTCTGGGTATGAGGAATTTATACCCTATGTGTTATTGAAAAAATTATCATTCTCCAGCCAGATTTCATTTGTTCTGTATGTACCTGCTAAATGTATATTTTAAAACAATGCACTATTTATGGGTACATGCTTGAAAAAAATGCTTATGAACATCTTTGACTTTTTAAGCTTGCATGTACTTTTATATAGTTTCAGTTACTACCAATTCAGTCTAAATTTCCTAAATTTGCTTGACATTCACCTATATCTGACTAAATTATTATTTTTTCATAAAGATATGTTCGTGCTGGAGTAATATTACAGGAAGATAATCCATCAAAGTTGTCGACTAACCTAACCGCGGCTTGTATGACCAGATGCACTTCTGACTGATACCTCATCAATTCAAGATGGCCGACAGCTTGTAAAACAGGTTGCTTACCAAGTGGCACCATGTCAATAAGCATTGGTCACATGATATGCTTTACTAGAGGTGGGCCGACAGCCAAGAGGAAACCCAGTCGTATTATGTCTTTCTCATTGTGTCCACACTGACTCATGTTCAGATCTACCTACTAGGAGGTTGAACACATAATTACATGCATGCCCATTATTTAACCATTCAATTTTCCAATCCTATCTACCTGTTTATCAAGAGAATGTCAAAGAATATTAGTGAAATGACTGAATATACATGTAACACATTATACCTTGTTGTCGTGGCAGAAAGAGTGGAACACTTAATGTCTAGATCTATATTTTCCTTTAGAGAATAATGTTGTATATAAATCTACTTGTAATTATTATTATTATTATTATTATTATTATTACAGTATTATTAAACTTTATAAATATTAATTTGCCAATACAAGTTACATTAAGGAAATGACTCATTGAAGTCTTCTTCAGCCTATCCAGACAAGACATCCGTGGTGAATCCAAATGTATTCGAGTTCAAACCTGGCTGGAGAAGCTCAGTATCTTCTTGATGAACCGCTCTCTAGGTGGAGATGATAAGGAGAGGAGCAACACTTGTATACATACAAGATATATGTCGCCTCAGAGACGAGCAACACTTGTATACATACAAGATATATGTCGCCTCAGAGACGAGCAACACTTGTATACATACAAGATATATGTC
>JAUTBX010196596.1:2451-14798 GCA_032361465.1 Lepetodrilus tevnianus
TTTTCTTATAATATTGAATATTACATCTATTTATTGTACTGCATTGTTGGTTACTTAATTTGTAGGTATACCCACGTGCATTTTTCAACTCTTAACTCATTGAGATTTGGAGTTTCGGGGATCGATCTCGTAAACTTGGCCTGGCCATGTGGTCTCAGCCGAAAACACAAGTTCCAGTTCTAATCCCAGAATATTGGATAAATATTTTAACAATAATTTAGTTGATAAACATTAAATATTTATTTATTTACAGTTAATAATTTAAGCTGCAATTATATGGTACTATTTATACTTTAGTAGTAAATCATACATACAGTATCGTATATCGTATGTTATGATTAATATAGTAATATATCGTATAAAAGTCGTATATACGTAGTTGTAGTCAGGTAGGTGATTTATTTGACTCTATACAGTATTTGTTAGGTATTCAGAGTATGTAGATAACATCTAGCCATGAGATTCTTTTTCCCTTAATGTTGTGGATGAGTGCAGATGATTTTCTAAATACATTTGTTATTTTAACCAACCATGGAATACACAAACTGTTAAAGAGACCTAGAAATATGTAAGTATATATATGGATAGTTAATGATGAAACCAACGATGTAAAAATCAGATTATGTTTAATATTAAAATAAGAATGACTGATGTTCATTTCGTCTACAAAAATGGTGGTGTATTTGTGTTTCAAAGAGTTATTACAAGTTTTAAGCCTCTTATCCGTGCTGGATTAGGCACAGGCACTGCTCTTTAGGGCATCTCTGGTTGCCTTCAGCATGGAGAGGGTTGAAGCTGGTAATGTGGCTGTATTGCTAATATCGTTTGAAGTTGTCGATGTAAACTGTTATTAATAACAGAGTAATTGTGTTGGTGGTAGGGCAATACAGATAGTGAAAGATCGATAATTGTCAGCTTGTTAATATCGATCATGAGTATCGAACAAATCATTTCTGAAGGAATGTTTGCTTTTTATTATGACAATTTATTACAAACATGTCGGATGGGAAAATGTAGGAAATAGCAGCTTATAGCGGCCGCACACTAGCGATTTGCATGTCGTCGACGATTCGCATCAGATTTCGATCGCCTAGTGTGCGGTGCTCCAAATATCAAAACATGCTAGATATTTTGCTATCGGTTGGCGAGACTAATAATCGCAGTTGCACACATGCAATTTTCTGTTGGCTGACGTTAAACTCCATATTCACTCACTCACTGTTGGCTGAAAAAAAATAGGCAATGTGTTGGCGACGGGATTCGCTAGTGTGCAGCCAGCATTAGGAGAAGGCCAGGTATCTGTTCATTACTGTAATGGAGATGAGGGTTCATAGGCTCCGAGTCCCATTACCTCTCCCTAATGGACATATACAAACGTAACATAGCCTTTCTCCTAATTACAGTAAATTAAAATATATTTAACAAAATTGGATTCATCCAATAGTTTGTGTTGTATCCATAGTGACAAAAAAAAACGCACCTAAAAAAGATAGTTTTCCAAAATTAATATAGGAAATGTTAGGCCTTTATAGGGACCCTCAAATGTCAATGCTTACTTGCAGCTCATGCAGTGACTGATCTCTGCATGCACAATATGCATTTGCATGAACACATCGTAGAGTATGTGCAGATAATGGGTGCTTCTCACTAGGGTAGTTCAAGAGACCAGGGTGGTGTTCCATTGACAGTCTTTGACGCACATTCTGGACAGGGGGATGCTTCTTTCTAACTGTTCTGTCTGTACTTTATGTCCGACGCATGTGCAGTTACAATGTGTGGTGTTGATCCTTGGTAACTCCTCATGCGTCGGACAGAAAGTACAGACAGAACAGCTAGAAATGAGCATGCCCCTGTCCAGAATGTGCGTCCAAGACTGTCAATGGAACACCACCCAGATGAGTTTGTGTTAGTTTTCTCGTAGCCTGCATAGCTCAGGCGGTAGAGTGCATGATTCACAATCAGAAAGCGCGAGTTCAATCCTGACTAATGTCACAATATTTTATGATGTGGAAGTAATAGCTGTTTGAAAAGTACAAGTCAAACTCCACAATACTACACAGTATTATTCTACTAAGACTACTATCATGACTAATAGTCTATAGGAAATTAGTAATGGTGGTTTTTGTTCAAAGATAGGCGAATTATTATTAGTAACACTAAGACACAGTTACACTGGAAAGTGCAATATGATATATATATATATATATAGGCCATGCATATTTTAGCATATGTTGTAAGCTTCCTTTGACCAAATTCTCCCAGCATAAGTGAAAGATTCCCGCAGTGACGTTAAACTCCATATTCACTCACTCACACTCCCAGCATAATTTGACTTTCCTAACAAATAACTGGTCGCAAATGGGTGAAAGATTCCCGCAGCGACGTTAAACTCCATATTCACTCACTCACTAACAAATAACAATGCAAACCTTGTAACAATGGCAACTTTAGATTTGTGTAACATGATTTGAGGACATCTGAAGCCTGGGTATAGTTTGAGGAAATGCATCAAACATGAAGCAAAACATTGAACGGGAACAATTATTTTTCAGGTCTTCCACATTTCGTCGGAAATGGGGCGATCCGAAGTTTGCTGTCATTGCATCAGGATCAACTCTCCGAGGATGAATCGGATAAAAAAAGGTCAGAAAATTACTTCTGGAGAGAAAAATAATATATATAAAATAATGTATTTTGGAGAATATACATTTTCCTGTATAATTTTAATTTTGCTGAAGTATTAATTTAAATTATATAACCCTCTACATGCTGAAGGCAACCGGAGATGCCCTAATGATCCCCAATGAGCATAATCTGTGCCTAATCTAGCATTGAGAGGGTTACATATCTTAAACACACTCAAATTCCAGAAAAAAAACCATAACATTTTAAGTTTCTACTTTTACAGGGAATTGCTGGATGGGATCCATACGACGACACACGAGTTGCCCAAATCCAGGAAAGCGCTCGCCCAGTCATCTGATGACCCTGACGACTCAGTTGATGACACAGACCCATCTCTCGAAAGTCATCATCGCCACGTGTCTCCTATAACTCCCAATCCGAGAATCCACCCGAGACGCAACTTTAACTACATAGTGAAGAATCACAGGGCATCGCCAGGGAAGTCTGTGAGTGACATGCGATACAGCAGCTCCTTTGACCAATCAGAACGTGGATCTCGTGTGACGGACATCCAGGAGGCGGGGCAGAGATATGCCTTGAAGTCCAGAAGCTTTGGTGATATTTACGAGAAAAGGACAACAAACGGGGTGGATAGTTTTGATGAGAACTGCGATCTTCAGGACTTCTCTCCAGACAGTGAGCAGGACAAGTGTGGGACTGTGGCGGATTGCCTGCAGGACAAGTGCGGGACTGTGACGGATTGCCTGCAAGACAAGTGCAGGACTGCAACGGACAATGTGCAGGACAAATACAGCAGTTCAACAGACTGTCCTGTCAAAGACAGTCGGTCGTATCTGAGTTTTAATAATTTCACGCTCAGTTCTAGACCGGGTCGGGATGTTGACACGTTCACCGTCCTGATGGACCCAATCGGGGAGACGAAAACCGATGTCAGTTTTGATGACGATGCTGATCAGCACCAAGTTGACGCCAGCCCAGACGGTGATGTCACTCGACATCAAGTTACTTCTAGTCGAGATGGTGATGTCAATCGACATCAACTTACTTCTAGTCAAGATGGTGATGTTAATCGATGCCAACTTACTTCTAGTCTTGATGAAAATGTCTATTCAGTCATTGTTGATCCTGGGACAGTCAACGCAGCCAATTCTCAAATTACCAAAGATGATTCAAATCGAGATGATGTGAACACTTTTCAAAGCACAGATTTCGATTGTGTTTCAGTGTCTAGTCGTGAAAGCGAGTCAAATAGAACTTCTGATATGGCCTCGAAGGATAGCAGCCATCATTGTCATAGTCATCGTCAGGCCGGTGGCATCCAATCAAAACAGTCGTCTTCTGAAGACTCGACGCATAGTGACGGTGGCGCCACCTATCCGATGCGTAACCTCGACAGCAGCGATGCAGAGTTTTTCATGGAGACGGAATATTTAGATTCCGTGATGAAGCCGAAAGTCAGCCGATTCCGGAAGTTCTTCACCGGGAAGAAAGGAAAATACAGTCCCGCCACTCAATCTCCGCAGTCTCCAACACGGTCTTCTCAGTCCCAGTCTCCACAGTGTCTGCAACACCAGCCTAGTCACTCGCAGGCCGTCCCAGAAAACGTGACAATGCTCAAATCCATATTAAAATCTCAGGAAAACTTCGTGCAAAAGGACCGATTCTCGGGGGTTGCAGGGCGCGTGGAATCGGGTGGAATCGACGCGGACGTTCGGTCGTGGAGACGAGACGTTGACAGGGACGGAGTTCCGGGGGCGAGAAACCGATTTGATTTCAGCGTCTCGGACACTCGGGACCATAGCTGCGTGGTCAGTCTTTCAGGTCGAGAGGTCGGAGATCGGCAAATGGACGCTTCCGAGGAATTCTTGACAGTTGGCGTGAAATCGACCGATGTGATAAACGGAAGTGCTTGTCCGTCCAGATCTGCTTTGATGATTTCCACGGGAAATGGACCTTGTATTGAACACGCCGACATGGATACGATCGACCCTCGCGATACGTCCACTCCAGATGTGTCGAAAGGAAGTCGCGAGAAATGTTCAGAGAATCGTGTCGAGGGCGGTTTTTCTGAATCGGATTCTTTGCCGAGACCAGACTGGAGTCAAGACGGGGGTACAATGCTGAAGCACGTGTCTCGGAAAGGTTCGTGTTCTGATAATGATTTATCTGACAGTGTTGACAACCTAAGTGACCCTTTCTCTGACCCTGAACGTGCCATAGAGGAATGTATCACGGACGAACACGTAGCAGAAGACACTGGATCCACCGTCCATGAATCGTCGCGGATAACTTCGTCACAAGACGACAACAGGACTTTCATCTCCGAAGGTTTCGAATATCAAAACTCGTTCGAAAATCGTTTCCTCGGCTCGAGCATCAACGAGAGCGGATTGTCGGTCGGGAACAACCCATCTGTGTCTCCGAGGTCCGCGTGGAGCGAGGTCCACGACACGGAGGAGGTCGAGAACAGTTTCGATGACGACTTCAGTGAAAGCTTCAATTCCAGTTCCTGGATCAGTGGAAATGGACACATCAAATATGGCGGCAAAGATTTGAAGGACACCGAGCAGACGGAAGTTCCACAATTCGATGGTGAAGATGTTGACAGGATATTTGACCTCGCAAAAGATCCTCCGACCTTTGGTGATGTATGCGATGAATGGCCGGAATTCCATGAAGAATACGCTGCTAGTTTTGATTCTGAAATAATGGAAGAAATTCCTGAAGAAGGTGAAAACATTACAGAAACTCCCACCGTAGAGCTATCACATTCCAAAGATGTCGCCAAGTCCACAATTGTTACTGAAAATCCAGAGCCATCAAATTTTGACGATGAATTTGCGATCCCTAAACCGGTCGCCTGTCAACTGTCGCCACAGATGAGTTCAAAAAGATCCAGACCGACCAAGCAGATGAGCCTCTGTTCGAATGACGACAGCTGCGACGTCGACACTTCGAATCCTGAGATCAACCTGGCGGGCGTTTCCTCGGAGAGTGACGTCATCAGATCCGCCTTTGACTTCCTCGGGTCGTCCTCGGACGCGGAAGCGGTGACGACAATGCGCCAGAGGCTGATGATGTTGGAGGAGGAAGATAGTGAGGAAGACTGCGACTTAGCGTCCTCCTTCAAGATACTCTCGGACCTCCGCAAAAGTCTCGCGGGAGGAATCCGCTTCGACCCTGACAATGTCCACATCGAAGACGGACAAGATTTTCCAGAAGAGGAGACGAACTCGGCCGCGGTGGCGGAGGTTGTCGTGGTATCCGAGGACGAAGACTCCAGCTTCCAGCTCGACCCTCGTCCGGCGGGAGTCGTCGTGGAGATAGAGGTGGACGTCCACCAGGTGGAGAGCTCTGACAACTGCAGCGAGCTGGACGTTCCCGCGGCAACCCTGGACAATGACGTACTGACCGGGGCAACGATGTCGACTGCCCCTCCTGATGGAGTGGCAGACGATGATGACTACGAAGCAATAACTCCACGACTCCAGGAACGGGTCAACTCGACTTTTCGTGCATCTGTCGAGAGAGACGATGTCAAAGATGTTAAAGAGGCATCAAAGAAATCATCCGAAGAGCTGAAGCTCTCTCTCGATTGGTTGGACGATCAGCAGTCTTCAGCGCTGTCTACGTACAGGGGAGATAACTATTTAGACACGAGTGGCTCGTCACTAGAACCAAGTGCATCGGTGGAGTGTCGACATGTTTTGAGAACGAGAGTGAAGCCTTGTCCATCGTCTGCCGATGGTAATAGAGATGTTGATAGTTCCTATGAAATAGTAAAAGCTGACGGAACCAGCAGTCATAGGTACATCAAGAAGAATGAGATGGACAAGATGAAGATGCTCCTGAGATGTCAGCAGATGACTGTGGACGATGACGGAATGGTTGCAGGTGACGGGTTCGAATCTCTTAACGAAAATCTCGACGAATCTTTGTTCGCCGAGTATGACAGCGTCGAAGTAAATGTCAACGGGTGTCAACTAAACGAGACGTACACTGTTGAAAGTGGTCGCACGTCTGGCAAAAATAGTGACCCGTCAAAACACAACAGAGCACTCCCTGGGAGACATAAAGACAGTCTTGTTCAATCGCTGCTCCCTTCGTCTCGGGGTCTGTCGCACATACCCGATGCTGCAGTCAACTTATCCGATGAGTTTAACAACATTAGCATTTCGTCCGACGACGTGGTTTTCGACGACCTCAATAACAAGTCTGTGGACAATGTCAATAAGGGTGTATCGAGGTCTATTTTTAGTCCACGTGCCCGCACTTATCGTAAGTCCAGCGATGAGAGTAGTATGATGTCAGAAGACTCCACACCAAGGAAGGAGTTTTCGAAGGAGCATACGTACGACGTGCCAAATGTCATTCCGAATCCGTCAGTTGTCATGTCGCCGGGAACCATTGTGGACCAAACTCAGGATTCGACTACTTTTGGAAGTTTTCTTGAAAAACCAGACCCTCATTACTCAGATTTGACTGAGCAATCAGAGTTGCCTTCCCTTTCCACCACCTCCGACGGAGCTTCCGCATCTCTCGACCCACGTTCTCGTCAACAGTTCGTATCTCCGTACGCCACATCCGGAATTCTCATCTCCGACGTTCCGGACTCGCAGCGACCTCGGAATCCTGCCGACTCTCCGTCCAAGCAAACCGGACCCGTCTGCAACCCTTACGCAACCATCGACATCCACACTCACGATCCTCCTGTACACATCGGCCGCAGACTGTCGTCCGATTCGTCGCCATATGCCACCGTCCACGACTGCGATTCCGACGTGTGCGACTGTGGTGTCAGCGATTGTGCGTGTGACGTCGACAAGTCCGTGACGTCGCCAACATTGTTAGAGGACAGTCTCGGCTACCTGTCGCCACAGAGTCTAACCAGCGTGACGTGCAGACAACGGACGTTTCCGGGGATGTGCATCCCGGAGATCGAGATCCACGGACCCACGGAAGACGAGACCGAGGACAACGAGATTCCGGAAAGAAAACCGAGAAAAAGTCCAAATAAAGTCCAGCGTCGAGGTAAGTTTGATTTTAAATAATAATAATAATAATTATAATCATGATGATATTGATAATAATACTGATAATCATAATGATAATAATACTGATAATAATAATGGTGAAAATAATAATAATCATAATAATAATAATAGAAAATAATTATGTTAAATAATGATAATATGAGTAATCATAATAATAATAATGATCATAATGATAATACTACTACTTACTATTACCGATCATGATGATATAAACTACTACGGTATTGATTAGCTTAGTTTATTAATAATACATGTACTGTATTATATGTATTTTTACACTTTGCGAGATGTCAAAACTAACTGATTAATATTTGTATAGGTCACGTTATAGTTTGAGTAATCCTGGAATCCTATGAGGATATTCACAATGGTCTGAAACAGAATGAAGTAATCTTTTGTACTGAAAAATCAAAGACTTCTTAAAGAGCTATTTTAAATTATCAAAACATCGAACAATAATATGGACATTTTTAACATGGACATAGACATGTGACTACCATATTTTTCTGTGTATAATATGCTACCATGTACAATACACATCCTTTTCTTAAGGGAAATAAATCCGGAAAATGCCTAATTTTATTCACTGCAGGTAATAGGCATTGTGTAACCCGATACGTAATCAATACATACAGAAATATTCTAACTACCTTTTACGCAGTGAACTATATTGATAAAATCATTACATGTGCATAGGTTTGATATCCAAAGATCCTTTCATGTGATGCTGTAATATGATTGTGTTGCTGGATGTAACCATGGTTACTGATACAAATTTTAGGTTTATTATATTAAATGTTTAATATTTATTATTAAATATTAACACGCACTATAACCAATCCAATTGAAAGAAAATATTGGTTTCTTTCTGCTATTCTGAAGAGAAAATATTAGGTACCCATTTTGATGTTTGTCCCAATTATCGTTCGTGAACACTTGCTTTTTTTCCCTTTCTGACGCTATCATGATATGATGCGCTGTCTGTAAATACAGTTATCATACTTGATCAGTGATCTTGTCAGTATCAGCCTGTGCTTGCAGGTTTACTGCAACATTCAGCACTACAGATGTTACAGGTGTCCTCCTGCCCTAAACTGCAAAGTGAATGAATATTGAAAGCAAATTGCGATACAAAATTTGTGTTGAGCATAAAACTGGTTTCCTGATCTCAGAGCCCAGTCCTTAACCCTCTCCCTGCTGGTTTAGGCAACATTACTGCTCATTAGGGCATCTCTGGTTGCCTTCAGCAGGGAGAGTGTTAATGTGCTATATATTTGTGAGAATATGTTTTTATTATTTATTTTGTAATTTATTTTTTCTATTCTACAGATGATCACAACATGGAATTATATTGTAAAGTGATGAAACAGCGGTCAAAGGGGAACAACTTGGCTGAAACACTACGCAATCCGCCTGAAGATGATGAGCTGCTTGGAGCGTGTGGAGGCTGTGAGGAGCTCTGCGAAGCTGGGGATGATGGGCCACCAATCCCATACAGAAAATATTTAAGGTCAATTAAAATTTTATTAATATTCCAGGTTATTAAAAACATATTTATGCATTTTCATGTTTATCTTTCAGTTTAGATATGACGGATACTTTTTTTGTGTGTATTTATTTAGCTAAAACATTGAAATACTATTGTAAACCAGCATAACAATCTAGCCAAAGATATGTTTGTACACAAATATTATAAGTACCGGTATTATTATTATTATTATTATTATTATTATTATTATTATTATTATTATTATTATTATTATTATTAGAATATTATTTTATTTTAATTTAATTTAAATATATTTTTTTAAATTATTTAAAAAAACTAATTGTTATTGTTATTATTATAATAATGATAATTATTATTATTATTACTGTATTAATATTATTATTATTATTATTATTATTATTATTATTATTAATATTATATTCAATTCCCTGCAGAACAACTTTATTACATAAAATCACTTCAAATTGACTAAAATACATTTAACTGCATCTTTAACGTATACCAACATTTCACCCTGATGCGGTAGTACATCGTTCCATGGTAAAAAAAAACCAAGCATAATAAAACCCACATAATATCTGCCTGCAGATTTCTGGCAAGAAATTTTATATTGATTTTATTTTGCAAAACTGTCCTCGTTGGTTGTTAGCGTGGTTCAAACAAGAGATGAGTCAGAAATGCCATCGCTAGCTAGCTGCGTGATCCGCTGGACAATTGTGGTGCCCGTGCAGGCCAGCAATATAATATTGATTTTTATCCCCCATGTATGGCAATGCTTGCTGCAGATAATCTGTCAGAAATATCTGAAGTAATTTATACCATCTCCTGAAAAAAAAAGAATTGTTGCAGAAGGCAAACGCAATTTGTTTTGTGGACGCACTGTCTGCAGGCAGGTGTTATCGGAGACTAAGGTAAGTGTAGGGAGATGTGTGCGTATATAAAAACCAGGACGCAACGACGATTGTTTTTAACGCAGGTCAATGATTGTTTTGTTATTGGATGGATTTTAGTGTTGCTCTGTTCGAAAGAATGCTGTGGCTATGGCAATGAATCAGAGCTATTTTTAGGGTCATTTCCCCATCTACTGTATTTCAAGTCTTATGTGTGTTAGGTAGATCTATGCATTTTATTAGCTATTTCTCTGCATGTTTGTGTTAATGTTTTGGGGTTAGTTGGGGGCACAAAACAACAAGTCTCAGAGTGCTATTTTGTGAAGAATGCCAGCAGTCTCAGTTTATTCTTGGAGGATAGCTACGTTGTTTATGTTTATTTGTAGCTTTGTTTACAGCATATGTAAAATGATTTAGGAGTTATCGTGAATGTATTTAATGCATTATATGTTTTTGATGGAATTATTTTTTATTAAGATTTTATGATAATATGAATATACGTCCAATTTGATTTTTATACTAGGAATTTATCTTATTCATTATCACTTTTATCTTTATGAAGTTAAATATTATTTAACAAAAATAATATGTTAAATTAAAATATGTTTTTGAAGTTGATTTTATAAGTGTCTTTTTATATTTACTGAAATTTAGCAAAGCTTTTCATTATCATTTAAATTTATATTATTCGAGGTATAAAACTAGATTAAACAAGGAATTATTTAATTAATTATTCCATTGCTCGTTATAACAAAAGTAAACATTGCCATTTCTTGACTTCCATTCCTAGAGAGTGACATCTCAGAGGTCATTGCTTGACCTCCATGATGAAGTTTTCGGGTCAGAGGGGGAATTATTCCAGAGAAAACTCGCCATGACTCACAAAATTCCACATCTCAAGACACATGATGCTACTACAGCTGTGATTTCCGGCCTCGTCTTTGTCTTAAACTTTAAAGTTAGAAAATGGATTTTCCACATTTTTTTCCACATTTTTATCATCATTCTATTTGTTTTCTCTCCATTGAGTTTCCCCCCAAGAGTGTTCTAAGTTCTTCTTATTATTATTATTGTAACTATTATTGTTATTATTTTTATTATTTTTATTATTTAATATTTTGTTTTAATTATTATTATTATTTTTATTTTTGTTTAAAAGTACAGTATTATTATTAGTAGTAGTATTGTATTTAAAAAGTATTTTTACAATTTTATTATTATTATTATAGTTATTGTGTAGTATTATAGGTATACTTAAAGACTTTATATAAAAACCCTGAACAATTATCAAGGTGATAACAAAAGACAATTCGAAAATGCTCTTCAAGTTAAAACCCGGCAAAGGACGAGGACATTACCATTGACGGCGATGAAAAGAAACTTTATTTACTAATTGACCCAACCCATCATTTAATTTATGCATAACTTTCATTACATTCTTTCCTCCATTTTTTGTTCCAGGAGTGTATCCAGTCATAGCCCTCTCCAACCCCAACAGGGCCTCAATACTAAACCAAGGGCGTCCATATTCTCTGACTTTAAAGGCAGAATGAGGAGAGCCCTGAGCATGGATAGAGGCCTAGACGAGGTTAGGAATAAAGACGAGAAACGGTCGGGGAAGAAGGACAAGAAGGAGAGAGCCAAGGAGAAGAACGCGGAGAAGGAGAAGAACAAGGAGAGGAAGTCGGAGGGGAGGCTGAGCAAGGCGACCTCGCTGAAGTCTCTCAGCGCGTTGTTCGGGAGGAAGAACAAGCACAGGCTGTCTCCTGTAGAGATTGACGTAGAGCCAGTAGAAGAAACGGAGAAGTAAGATATTAGTTGTCCATAGCCTGAACATTTTATTATTGTTATTATTATTATTATTGATGTGGATCCACTGGAAGAAAGAGAAGATAGTCCAAGGCTTAAAATTATTATTACTGTATTATTATTTTACTACTACTATTACTTCTACTATTGTTATCATTATTATTATTATTATTATTATTATCTGATTATTTTATCTCATCATCATCATCATCATCATTACCATGGTTATTAAAACACATTATAAAAAAAAGCTTCACAATTACACAAACATCAATGTGGCGTCACTGCAGAATTTCTGCAAACTTCTAGCTCATTTTAATAAAACATTTCATAATACTTCTTTGAATATAAATATGATTAGACTACTACTACTACTACTACTACTACTACTACTACTACTACTACTACTACTACTACTACTACTACTACTACCACCAC
>JAUTBX010196706.1:4253-14790 GCA_032361465.1 Lepetodrilus tevnianus
TGCTGGTTGATACACGCGACAGGGAGCTCTCGTTGAGACTGCTGGTTGATACACGCGACAGGGAGCTCTCGTTGAGACTGCTGGTTGATACACGCGACAGGGAGCTCTCGTTGAGATACTGATTAGTAGATTCCTGCAGACGCCCACCCTCACACCCGCACATCCAACTATAAGTCATTAGTAAAGGTTTAATTCACTGAATCAAGGGGGGTTGTTGGCCCTCCCAATAATTTAGCCACCCAATAAAAGGGCTGTTCATAAAACTAAAAAAATCTTTGTCTATTCCTACTCGTAAAGCTTCCGATGCAAATGAGGACATTGTGTCTATGACCGTCATCAGTCACAATAGCATTCATTGAATTCAGTTGCTTTCATAGGACAGAGCATAACCTAATAGTGATGTTTCTTTTTTCAAGCCGGTTAGGTTTTCCGGGCGCCGTTTAGGGAACTTCCTGCGGCTAGACTGTTTTATTTGACAGTTAACCGTCAAATTCTTAACCAGTGTGAGCCACTTGCCACCGGAGCCGGCGCATCTCGGCTAGACTGGGCTGGCCAAAAACCATTTGGTACTGAGTAGACTGAGTAGACTGAGTAGACTGAGTCAGGTCTGCTGAGTTGCTTTATTTGCACACGGCCAACCACGTGACCAATGACCATACTCTCGAACCAGAAAAACTGGCTAGCCGGCTATGACAAATGAAGCAGCCGTAATGTCTGTTGCCTTTGTGCCATGTCATGTAATGATGACAAACACTAATATATTTCAGGATGAGGATGAGGTCCCTGACGATGAAACCATCAACCAGATGTTGGCTCGAGGAGAGGACGAATTTGAACTCTATCAGGTATTCAGATTATGTTAATTGTCCGACAGACATTGCAATTTACAATCAATATTTCTATTCACCGATATGCACTGTAAAAAAAATTTAAATTTAAATTATTTTTTTTAAATAGTTGTCCTATTTAATACTTATTCACATTAATATCAGTACATGCACTGTAAAAATTTAATTAAATTGAAATTGAAATGCTGATTGTTACAGAAAATCGACATTGAGCGTCGTCGTGGTGAAGCCAGGGAAGGCGACAAGAGGAAGCCGAGGCTGATGGAGATCGAGGAGCTGCCTCAGTGGATCGTCAAGAACGAAGATGAGGTGGACCGGCTGACGTGCGAGGAGGAGGATGACAAGTTGTTCGGTCGTGGATCTCGTCAACGGAAGGAAGTGGACTACTCCGATCAGCTGACCGAGAAACAGTGGCTCAGGGTACGTAACTCTCATGATGGAACATAAATTTTGATAATATAACAACTGGAAAGCATTAATTTAAATTAAAATAATTAAAGGTTTAATCGTCGCAGATGGGTGAAAGATTTCTGCAGCAACATCACTGGAAAGCATGATCATGAATGAATGAATTATGTCGCAGCAGGAATATTGCACATGTATGATTTGTAAAAGTCTGTGAGGAAGCTTTTCAAATATGGATCTCATTGCGTATTGGTGAAATATGATCCCCAGTATGAGTAACAGTAACAACAAATCACTCGTTTAATGGTATGTACTTCGTCACATATGGGTAAAGGATTCCTGATGTGACCTAAAAAATTGACCTTGATCTTACAGGCTATCGAGGACGGCAATCTGGACGAGGTCGAGGACAAACAGAAAGTCACCAAGAAGGGTCGTAAGCGGAAACCGCCGGTGGAGGACGTCGAGGAACATACCCCGAAGATTAAGAAGAAGCGAGGTCGACCTCCCGTCGAAAAGATGACGCCAAACCCACCAAAACTTACCAAAACAATGAAGAAGGTCTTGGAGATCGTGATCAGCTATAAAGACAGGTGGATAGAATATTGACATGGGAAATCTGTACGGGTGGTAGCACAATGGTAGAACGTCATTATTGTTATTATTATTATATTAGTGAAACCCTAAATAATTAAAAAAATACAATAGATGTGTACATGTAATCATTGTTTCATTAATAGTACTAAAATATTAAGAACCTAGAACTTTCATGATATAATTTTTTTTATTAACAAACAAATGAAAACATTGATAAGTTATATAATAAGCATGCATTTCAATAAAGCTAACTGGCTTGTTGTTACTTGCAGTGATGGGCGAATATTGAGCAGTATGTTCATGCAGCTACCGTCCAAGAAAGAACTGCCAGAGTATTACGAGATCATCAGGAAAGCTGTAGACTTCAGGAAAATCAAGGTGAGTTTGCACATGAGCTTTAATTATTCCAGCAAGAAGGTTATAGCTGAAATACAGCAAAACTAATTGCATTGTGTTTTGACAGTCCGTTATGAACATATTTAGGAACTGCCATCCATTAGAAAGTGTCATAATATTAATGTTCAATTTGGATAATATACGGGTGAAATATTCCCACTGTGACACACTAATAAAAAAAAAATCAAATTGTAAATATCATAGTTGATATTTTATAATGCAATTGCAAACTATTTGTTGCTGCCAAATTGGAAAATTAAATTAGAAAAAAAGGAGACCATTATCACTCACTCAAGGCTAGTATTGACATTTCCACGTCTTGGTTTTTCTCCAGCAACGTATCATTGACCACAAGTACCGGAGCGTGGACGACCTGGAGAATGACGTCATGCTGCTATGTAAGAATGCTCAAGCCTACAACGTGGAGGGATCACTGGTGAGCTGCTGTCATTATATTAGCCCCAATCCTTTCACCGCAGTACAGTGTTCGGAGTACACCAGACACACTGTTTTGACAAAGCAACTAAACCACACGCCTCTTATCTTTCTATTTTAATACTTAACAACAAAAGTTTCTGCCATCTTTTGCATACAAATTTTACCCTTCAGTTTGATCTGTATCCAACATTTAAAAGTATCCTGGCACCGAGATTACGAAACTTTTATTACGATTTCATGCTCAAGCTATAATTTTGTACGTGAACAAAACTTTGAGCATGAAATTGTACTCCAAACGAAAACGTTTCGTAACATCAGCCCCAGATCAATAATGTCTCAGAATTCTGACTTTGTTTTGCTAATTACTTTCCCTTGTTATTTTTCTAACTTAGTAAATATTTTTCATTATTTCCCACAGATCTACGAGGACTCTATCGTGATCCAGTCTGTGTTTACGAGCGCCAGAGAGCGTTTGGAGAAGGAAGGCATTGTGTCGTCTGGAGAGAGTGACAGTGAGGAGGAGGAGGAAGAGGAGAGAGAGGAAGAGCAGCAGGACCAGGACCAGGACGAGGAAGAAGAGGATGACGAAGATAGTGAGTTATTGCCCTTTGTGATAGATTTTCCCACTTGCCAGATGAGCAAGGGCACGTTCAGACTTATTGCATGCAGCAGCCGTGACGGTTAAGCAGTTTTCAATTGTTTTCCTGGACAGCAGAATAGTTTCCTGCACAGTTTCAGTGTGAACAGTTTACGTGGATGCTGTTACATATGGGTTAAATATGCCCGCTGCGAACAAAAAAGATACAATTGTATAAGGAGCGATATGTTTCGGTGTAATGCATGTCTGAACGGGCCTTGGTATGGTATAACTTCCTTGGTGATAGTAACATAACATTTTGTTCTAACGTAGTTAACTTTGACCAGACCCGGAGATTACGAAACGTTTAGAGTATGATTTCATGCTCAATCTCAAATTTTATGTGGGAAGAAATATATGTATGAGTGAAATATTCAGCTGCGATGAAAAACAATCAATGAATTATTCAATCAATTCAATTCAATCAATGAGGGATTTGTGACCAAAACAATTGAGTTGAGCATGAAATCACGATAAAAAAACCTCAATGTAATCTCAGTCGGATTACTTTTCCTGCTGGATTAAGCACAGGCACTGCTATTTATGGCATCTCTGGTTGCCTCTAACATGGAGAGGGTTAAAAGCTAAGTGTTATGGTTTTCAAACTTTCCTACAACTGAAGTTGTATTGGTTGTATCAGAGAACATGATCTAAACATTCTAAAACGATTCTTGCTTTGTCTTCTAGGCCACCATTCCAAGAAACATAAAACTAAAGAAAGCAAAAAGGTTTGTATTTTAAATAGCAGATTTGTTAATCTTGAATAAATACGTACTTTGCTGCCGGTGACAGAATTCTACAAAAATCCATCAAGCATACGTTGAAAATGCTGAGTAAGTTTGATTGTTGTATGTAGTACGGTTTACCCGATGTTTAGAAAGTTGTAAATGTGCTCTTCTTGACAGAGCACTCCCGGGCCGAAGCCTCGTGGTCCTAAACCAAGGAAAGCGAAAGCCAAGGCGATCATTAGCGATGATGACTCAGAGGACAGTGTAAGTCTCTTAAATCATTTTCAGTGATCTCGGGGCTGGTTTTTGTGGGAGGACAAGCTGTAGCAACTATGTGTTGTAATAAGATCAGTGACCTATGGCTGGTACAAAGAAACTTGCTTTGATAACTGTCCTATATTAGGAGAATTTGTCGGCAAATGCAACTTTTGTTCCGAAAATTAGATTTTGAGTTAGAAAATTGGAAAGGTTGCAGAGCAGGATTCAAACTAAAGCCAAATTGTATGTAGTTCAATGCACTACCATTGTTCTAGTCCCATTCTTGAAAATGTAAGTGTATATATGTTGTCTTATGTTGTGGAATCTATCTCTATATCTCTATACATTATTCCTACACTGTAACCATCATCAGGTTTGTTAGATTTTGTTAATATACATAAAGTCATTGGTAAGTTGATAGTTAAGCACGGCATATCATGTTTTCAATATCATCTTACATTGTTGAAATCATGCTAAATTCCATCTATATTATAATAATATTACTCATTAACTTTATTTTCTCAATAACAGGATTGCATATTATTGCAAATTCGATTTACAAATTTTCCTGAATATATTTCTAGTTTACCCAAGATCAGGAATCAGGATCAGTTTTTAATTTGAGGTGTACATCTTTTTTTGTTGGATGTCCAAAGAAATTTCATTATAAAAACTTTCCAAGAGTTGTTTCAGGGATTGGGATAAATTTGAAATTTGAGATAAAAAACAAAACAAATGGCCAAATTGCATGTTTGATGTCCAAAGAAATTTCATTATGAAAAATTCCCAAGAGTTGTTTCCCCTTTCTTTAGCAGGATTCTGACGAGGATGAGGTGATGCCGTCCCGAAGTTCAACGCGAACATCCTCTCCAGGTCCAGGCCGCAGCAAACGCTGAGACCAGAACGTCGTCACGAGCCGTCTCGCTCATCACACTGTGTCTTGGTGTCTGTCGGAAATCGGCCGCATCAGAAATAAACAGCTCTACATTTTATAAATGTAAATGTGAAGTGGAAATAATGTTACATCATCAAATGTATAGGAGGTCATTGACATGGCATGTGGAATATTTTGTGAATGTTTGTTTAAGTTGTCGTACAGTTTTAGCTCATTTGGTCCAAAGGGACAACATCAGCTTGTGACGTTTCACAAACTGTCAGTGTGAACTTTTCGTCTTTGCCAGAATGACTTCGGAGGTAGGTTTTAACTTGAACGTTGTGTACAGTCATGGCTATTGTGGAACTCAGATTTATGTACCAGGCATTGGATTCTTACAATAGTTAGTCCCCCTTCTTTCTTTTTTGTTTGTTTGTTTTGGTACCAACACCATATTTCAACAATACACTGTACATTAAGAAATCTCATCATCTTGCCAAGCAAAAGATATTGCATGCTAGCATGACGAGATCTACAGAATCAGCCTGTCAAATGAGCTGTAGATACTATATATTTTTGGTGTGGTCCTAATGTAATGCTTATAGTTTGATGCTTCGAATGTCAAAAGGTAAATACTCCGAAACAAATTATGACAGTTTACATCTTCTATTTTCCATGTGCTCGAATGTATAAAGAAACTGTGTAAATTTATAGCAAAGTTATTAAGTTCATCTTCCAGATTATTCTTTGTGTTTTGTTATCTTAGGAATTTGTGAATGCTGCTTTTATTGTGCATCATCTCCATTATGAAATTATCACGATTTCTACAATTCCTAATTTTACTAGTATTCATACTTCATCACACTATTCTATGTATTACTTGATGTTTATTTCATCCTTCAACTGGGAAGAATTTAAAAATTAGAAAACGTGCTATTTAGTGCTTTTTGTAATAAACCTCATCACTAAAGCAACAATAAATTGTTAAAAATATTTAAGAGAATTTCTTCTTTATACTGGAACCACTGACTGGCGACCAAGATGATATCAGTATCAACACTCATGAAGATAACTGAAAGTACAAACAAAGGCTAATTAGCATTTTGGCAAGGCATGATAGCAGTAATTTTGATTAATACATTGTATTGTTCAATATGAGCTTGACGTCTTTCTAATGACATGATAATACTGTGTTGGATTCACATTTATCACATAACTTAGTTTGATAGTGCAATAACACCAATTCAATAAGTTATAGTTATTGAATGGACAGGACGAGTGTATCACGAGATACAAGAGTCTGTCCATTCAATAACTGACTTGTAGCACGGCACCTGTCAATCAAACAAACTGACAGACTTTAGCCAACCGAGATACCCAAACCACGTGCATTTCGTATAGGGCGAAGAAATCGTGCAATACTTGTGTACAGTGAAAACATTGCTGTGTTGGTTAAATACATGGTTAGTCAACTATTGAAGAATTTAGCAAATAGCGCAGTATTTCCATCAAATTGATCAATAGTAATACTAAAATTACAAAAACAAACATTACTAAATGTTTTCATCCCAATTTATTCGTTGTAAAATTCATATAGCTATGTAATGATATAATTTTCTGTTCCTGTCAAGCCTGTTCATCTGATGTAATGGTTAACGAGTTTCGCTTTCATCCAGGTGGCCCGGATTAGAATCCTGACATTGACATCTCTCGTTCTCTCATATACTAGTATATAAAATCTATGTTCAGACTTCTTCATGACTGCCTAAAAGAGTTTTTTTCCAACTTAAAATGGATATTACAGTCTTTTCTTATTAAATTTGTCGGCAAAGCCTCGCACAATATCAGTTTCACCAACTCGTTTAATAAATTCAGTATTAAATGTTAGATCCTCCATTTCTACATGGTTCAAGTCTACAGATACAGAATTTTTAAAGATTGACATAATGCACATACTATTTACAATTTCTGTATATTGACATAATACACATATATGGCCCACAGATTTAATTACAAGACTTTCTGAGTATGACTTCATGCTCAAGCTCAAGATTTTATATGGGGATCTTTGAACAAACATTTGAATTGAAAATGGAATCCTACTGTGAATTTTTGTAATCTACGGGCCAGGTAAATTACAAAATTCAAGAAATACTAGAAATATGCAGATTCCAGTGGCAAAATTTACTATGTCCCTACTCATTCAGTGTCAAGAAACTGCAGGATATTAATTTACCAGCCTTCAACTACTGGCATTACCTGTGGACTTTGAATGGAAGATGAGAACTTGGGGAAAATGTATTGCACAATTATTGTATGCTGCATGTGCAGTGAATGCAGATAATACTTTTGATGTGCATCGCAGCGTGGTGTTAGTGTTGTTCATATCTGCATTTCAAGATTATTTCACTATTAAAATACAGCCAACATTTTTGTCCATTGTAAATCTGTCGATTATTTTTCACAAATGTAGTTTCTGTTTATTATAATTCAGGAATGTACAATTTTAAAATCCATCATTTGAGATAGTGTGGACTATCAAGGAATAAACCTACCCACCTAGCCATTGCATAACAGTATCAGACATAGGCCTACTTTGGGCGGTTATGCTAGTTTAGCCCGGAAATGTCATTGCGCATGTCTAGTTGTTTCTAGACAAGGTTTTGTGAGCATGTTTCAAGTTTGTGACGTCACTCCGAAGTAGGCCATAGTAATATCCCCTGGAAATTTGTTGATTTATTTGCATTGGACATGGATTTGGTCCTGCAACCTCCATACCCTGGGCTTGTATTCTTTTCTGCTGAAATCACAATTGTCTGTTGTGATGTCTGCAACAAGAGAATGTGTTGTCAGCTAAAGAAAATATCTGACATTTCCAACAGTGTACATTACATGAAAATAATAACATTAATATTTCTGTCATATTCAATTATTTTTATTTACAAGTTTTCCACAGAATGCGACAATCACGAGTCCTCGCCGGTCTGTCGTACATCCTCCGGTCGGATGGTGGTGAATATGTCGTCTGTGGGATCCAGTCTATAAGATTCCTTGGGCCGTCGTACTTCCAGACTTTTCCTGGCATCCAGTCGGTTGATGTATTTGTTGGCTACCATTAATCTCAGCTTTCTCCGATGCTGAAAAATGGAAATGTTGGTTATTAGCAAGAATTTGGCAAGAATACACTTTTTAAAAACAGATTCTGACGCATTTAGTTGATCGAAATAATGCTTTTCATCAAAGCAAGAATATTTTGCCCATGAAAATATCTTGCACATATGCGACAACACGTTTAGAAGTTAGAACTTAGTAGAAGTGTAACCATGAGATTATAAATTGTGATTATAAAAAAAGAAAATTATTAAAAAAAATGAATTATGAAAGCACAGATTTCTGTTAGAAACTAGAATCTTATCTCTGCAGTTGCATTATTAATAATGAGACAATGGTCGCGTTTACCTCGTTGGGAGAGATGTAGTGCTCATTCTGATGTAGTGTCGGCCCTCCGAAACTTCCCTCGAAGATTCTGATTGGATTCAGCACAAATCTCGGGCCTGAAAAGTAAAACAACAATCTTTTATGAAAGGGTTTGAAAAATATTATCAACAAACTATGTTCTAAAATGAATGCTACGAGCTTTACTTGGCGCCAGTCCATCCCACTTGCCTATTTCTGCAAGAGCGCCATCTTCATCCAATATCTGGTAATTTCGGAACCAGATCTTATTGTCCATTATGGAGAAAGAGAAGACGTGATCATAGAATGGCTGACTCTTGGGGTGGAAGTTGGGAGTTCCAAATATCTGTGAAGAAAAAATAGATATTACAAATGAAATCACTAGGAAAATAGATGAGAATTCGCTTTCTAGATTCTTTCACTAATATTATGATTTGTCAGTTTAGGGCAGCAGAAAACCCACAATATATGTAGTGCTGAATGTAGCAGTAAACCTGCAAACACTGGCTGTTACGGACAGACCAATGATGATATCTGCACTGCCACTACAGATAGTGTATCCTATCAATAGCACGTCAGAAATATTACTTTCACAAATATTTATGCCGGGCCCCCCAAGGGCGGGATTCCAACTCGGCCAAATTAATGATTTAATTGAATGCAAATACAAATATAGATTCATGCTGTATCTATTGACTCTTTAGAGTTCTGTCGATAGACATAGCAGCCATGAACACAAAAAGGCTAAATATAGTACAATCATGAATATGTACAGAGGTAGATGCTAAACAACACACAAATGAAACATCTATGATTAATAATATATTTTAAATGTTTACTTGCCTGAATAAACAGTTCTTTGAGAAGTTTCCAATGTGGATCGGTGTCAAATGACTACAACAAACAAATCGGAATTAAAATTCAAGTTGATAATCTTTTGCACTTTTGAAGTATATCCTAAATATCATATCATCTAATTGTGCTAAAATAATCATAATGGAGCATCTTAACTGTTAACTTTGTCGAAAATTCATCCATTATATCACAAACAATTACTGAATGTTGTGAATTCTGCGATTAGGGGTTAGGGCTGCTTTCAAGATTTTACTTCAAATATATTATTATACTGACCGTGTCAAAGGACAAGAGAGGTCGTGACCCCTTCAAGCAGTTTCCAGTCATTTTCAGTTCCATCATAGTATGCACTGCAACAAAGAACAGCTATTGATGTCTCGTAACCAGGGCCTGAGATTAAACCTTGTTGAATAAGGATATTATCTACAAAGGAATATACTAAGATCGTTGTAATACTGCAAGTTTGATTGAATTTCACCGATTGGTACTGACTGCAGCTCTACAGTTGCTTCTGTAATCTTCGTAAAATTGGGACTTTTACTTTTTCAAGTCACAAAATGTTCTCATTATCGCAAATACTTACAATTTTCTACCAGGAACTTTGCAGAGGGACCGTCCGGACAGTTTGATACCCTGAAACATTACAGTGGGTATGAATGTATTGAGTAACGGTCCCACCTATGGTAAGATTGTCACATTGCCTCTACTGGAGCAGTTATGCCCAGAAATGTTTGTTTTTTTAATTGGGGCTTAGCTCGCTTTCAAGATTCTTTCACTTTTATCACGGCTTGACAGTATAGGGCAGGAATGAATGAATGAATTATTGTTTTACGTCACAGCGGGAATCTTTCACCCGTATAGGGCAGGAGGAAACCCAGAACATCTGTAGCGCTGATTGCAGTAAAACTGCGATCACTGGCTGGTAGTGACAGGCCAAGGATGATAACTGCACTGCCACCGTACAGTTGTTGGTTGATTTGGGGTTTAAAGTCACTTTCTAGAATCTTTCACTAATATCATGACTTGCATGCATATTTACTGCTTG
>JAUTBX010196928.1:0-14774 GCA_032361465.1 Lepetodrilus tevnianus
TGTTGTCATTTGCACTGTACCTCACATGTAAATCACCAACTTTGTCCATTTATCTATATTTGTACATGTAACTTAATTATTTTCTTTGTATGATATTAGGAAGCGGATATCGTAAGTATACATCTTTTATCCAATCCCGTAGCATTTTGTTAAATAAAATATGTTTACACTAATCCCAAGTGATGAGTGAAATACTTTTTTATAATGAAAGTATCTACTAGCCCTTTGGACACGTACATGCAATACTAACCGCAGTAAACCTTTAAGACACACGGAATCTAACCTTTAATCGCGATTCAGCGTGATATTATATGCCCGATCAAATGTATTACTCAAACGCAATTGTGAAATACATCGTACCCGTGAAAGTCTACGCTCGGTGTCTAAGTTTAGAGTTTTAAATGTGTATCTCAAATTAACTCCTTACATAGACGATACACCCCTTCTCCATGCCGCGATCCGCGTAGGGTAATGTATGCGGTATCACGAGCTCTTGTTTATTCTCAACCCCCGGTTCTAAGCTGCTGGTCTTGTTCCTGACATTCCCAAAGAAAAGCGACAAATTACACGCTGATTGTGAAAAGCGACAAGTGAATAGACCAGCCTAGGTATGACACGAGGGGTTGAAAAGATCCTCGATCTATAAAACTGACAGAGTTGCTAGTCGTCGCCTTTGAAAACGTACACCTTCACTGTACTATACGGAAACCGTGTTGAATATGGGGGCCAGACTAGGCCAGGATTCGGGAGGCGTGTGTATGAACTAGTGTGCTGTCCCTACGACTCCCAGTTAGATAACTGTCATAATCTCCATTAATGTTCTAGTTTTGGACACACTCACGATCACCCACTGTAGATTTATGACATAAACCAATATTGTTTAACAATATTACATTATATTATATTTACAATCTAATACGTACACATGATACACGTGTCTGTTGAAACCTCCCCACACCCAATGAAATACATTGAATTCGACATAATTGGTAACTCCTATTTCAATTATTCCGGACAGTTAAGATACAAAACAGAATAAATTACAGGATGAGACGACGCATCCCTGGTCCAAGTCATTACCGGCATCATTATGACTCTTTGTGAAGAGAGGCTCATAACAGGCCCGTCTGATGAGGTGCGTCGTAATCGGGAAGCCACTTCTATCTGAACAGGAGAGCTCTCAAGTATGTTCATCTTGACAGAGTGGTCTCCCCTGCTGGGAGGCTGACAAGGTCAAAGCCAGAGGTCAACACGTGCGACATCTGCACACAGAATGATACTCGCTGTTTAACTCCCAGAAAGGGCGCCATTGTTCTTCCAGCAGAAGAATCAAAATGTGATTACTTGGGGTTTAACTTGAAGTTAAAATGTATCTATATATCCAATATCTGCCCAGTGCGCAGAGACACACGCTGACAAGGTGCTGGATTTGGGGAGAATCCATGTTAGGATATTCTAGAAGGATAAACAATGTTGGAGATCCCGTGTGCGTGCTATAGCGTACTTCAAGCCGTAGCCAATTGTCATAAATCGTACGCTCTGATATTTTCAATCAGGGTATATCGTATGGAAAACGTTTGCTTGGATTACTAGGGTTATTGTTCACAGTCTACAGGGCGACATTCTCATCTACGTAACTGTCAGCAATCACAGACTAAAAACGTGGACTCTCTTATTCGCGATCGTTCCCAGTAGTTATAGTATACTATTACCACTTTTGTGACCGTAAATTTGTTCGTAGAATCCGATATGGCAGACAACTGAATTGCGGGAGATGTTAAACTTTATGTCAGTCCAACATAACGTTCGTATTGCTTCAGTCTTATGCTTAGCATCTGCATGGTTTGGTAATCGAGAATGCCAGATGTATATCCAGAAAGTGAGAATACTATACTGCGGTATAGTCAGAAACTCATGACCCTAATTAATAGGGCTAAATGAATGTCATACACTGGACGTGACCCTTGTAAATGGTTGACGATAGCTCCCCTCCAAGCAGGCCAACTTGACGCTGTCTAACACGCAAGAAGTGTAATAGTATATACAAGTATCTGGTTCCATAGGCGACTCGGTACTTAGCTACAGCAGGGAACAGGCTGGTGGTGTATTAAGTCTCGGGCATTCCGACTATTGGATCCCACGTTGTAATACAACATACAGAAGACTGACAACAGAATGTACATCTACATGTAGGTAATAGTGAGAGCAGGTGGCCGGGAAGATTTCAACACGTGGATACCCAGTTGAAATGTATATGGAACCATTAGCGAGACACCTTTGACTTTAGAAATATATAACCTTAATGCACGTAGAACACATTACCAGTGCAGTATATTGCAAGAGTTAAACGAAAACCAGGATGACGTTTTATCTTTAGTGAAAACATAATTCAATTTGTTTTTGTTTGTTTTTATTTCGGTTCTTTTCTGGGTTTATTATCTCCGCTTTCAGCTGTATATTACTGACCTAGCAGCGAACAGAAAACATTATTATAAATTAGGTACGTATCCATCCACCCACCATCCACCCACCCATCATCCATCCATTCACCCGCCCACCCACCATCCATCTATCTACCCACCAAGAAGAGAAACAAAGAAACAGAAAAAACCCAACCAAAAACAATGCATTCAACTTGTATTAACTATCAAAGTCTCATTAGATCTGGTGATAGCTCGCTTATTTACATGGTTCACATTTGATGAACTCACATTCTAAAAGGTCTTTTAACGGTATACACTCCCGTACTTACTGTATTTAAAGAAAGATCAATGTAAGTTTAAATAATCCTCTAGTTGTAGCGCATTATTAAGGTGTAAACATCGCATTTGGTTGCATGTCATTGTGTAGACGTCTACGGCAGACAGGCGACAAGATAATTGCAAGGTATAAGCAGGTAAAGACACTTATCTGTCGTCAGACGATCCAAAAACGCTGTTATTAGGAGAAAATGCATGCGAACTCGCTTTGTCCGGTTTAAGGTTAGGAAAGCGGATCTGACGCCGATAAGGGTGGACCACACATCCCTTTAAGCTGGGACAATTCGGCAACCCGTCGATATACCCGTAAGGCTGTGTTCCCTATAATTTCCTATTTACATTAACAAAGGCTCCAGGTGATTGGCCACAGACAACTCCGAAATTATCGACAAAGATTCTAATAGAGGAAGTAATGGCACGGTAATGTCAACAAATAGCCACACGCGAGGGGAAACTGGTGGCTTTCTCAGAGGAATTTGATGCGAAGATCCGGGGAGTTATACTGTTACCGTTTCATCTCCTACACAGATATGTCATTACCACCAGTGTGGGTAGATACCGATAACGTCTGGGGTAGGAATGAGCACTCATCGCAGTTTGTTAGTATAATTGGTCAAAATACACAATAACTATGCTTAGGATTATTAGGATTTATTTTCTTCTCAGCCTCTCCCCACCCCCCCCCCCCACAGTGCCACACACACACAATATCACCCGTGCTAATGCGAGAAAGAATATTTACACTATATCTCTATAAAATAACATGTAATTAATTTGACATTTTTATAGTATTTAACACACTGGCATAACATTAATAGTTGGGTCAGTCGTAGTTTTTACATACACATTTCTTAATAAAGGCTAAATTGATTGAAGCAGCTGTAAATGTAGTGTTAACTGCGCCGATTATAGATGTAATGAGTTTTCTTATTTGCTTGTAAAATTCCGGTATATGTTAATTATTTCAAACTGTCATTAATATAATTGCTAGATAAGCATATTTTCACTGTCTGCATATTTTGAAAAGAAAATGTACATTACTATGGAAACAACAAAATATGTTGCCTACAAAACAAGAGGGCGCTGATAATATCTATAGAAAATATGTCGACCATTTATCATTGTTGTAACCCCAGAAAACAAACAATGCTGTTAAATGTGATTTGATAAACGGAAGTGGCTTAACTCCCAACTGCGTTTTGTATCCGTTGAGTTTTACGTCCGATTTCAGTATGATAGCCGATTATTGTTTTCTAATAACCCGCTTCCGTTCATCCGGGTACCGCCCAGCGGTACTCAGAAACAAGAGCCGCGAACCGTCTGACTTAAAGTCTGCGGTTATTGACGGCATGTGTGCCAAAAACGTAACTGTACTCGATAAACGGTTACACGCATTATAAGTCAATGTTTCAACTTGTGTGAAGCTGGAACCTCGACATTACCATTAGTTAATGTTTCTACAAGTATATATTGCCCATGTATCTACTTGAACATGAAGTAGCATTCTCATAAAGACCACCCAAGTACACATTATCGCAATTCTAGATCTATACGAGAATAACATGGCGTGAAATTTGTATATTGGAAAGTTATATTTGGAGAAGAACATTTCTAGGATTATTATTATCCCCTACCCCCACCGCCCGAATTTATTTTGGAAATACTTTATGTCTACAGAGTCGACCATGCTGTTCAATACCGACTGGCGAAACTGAAACAATATGAAATACCATCACATAATGCCGCAGTATATACGAACATGATGACTTACTAAATTGATTGTAATTCAAACTCTGAAATACCAGTAGTTAATTGTGTCCTGTCTATGCGTACATGAATAATGATCGTTGACTAGTACATCAGAGCCTCTATCTAAACCACAAGTAGCTACTGGTGCTGTATACTCGGACACAATTCGTTCTTGTACAGTAATTCATCGTGACTTGTAATCTAACTTTATTGCTGCCCACATATTCAATCCTATTGTACGCACTAATCGTTAAATCGCTACCAGCGATACCTGTCACCGCGATACCGCAGACTAATCATTAATGAAGCCCATACTGTCATAGCAAGTCCGGGCAATAATAGCAATGAAGTCAGTAAACACCTTAAAGGACAGGGTGGAGGTAATCTGCGCACCAACTGGGTGCGCGTCTGGACTCCGGACAATGTTTACATACAGTCCAGGGAATGACAGATGACAGACTGGTAACCACTTGCACAACATCATCTTAGCTGAATAAGACTGTAAGTCGACATTACCACAGGGTATCATCCGCAATCTGATATTTGATACAGAGGATTCCAACATGGTAAACTGCAATTTCCTACGGGAGTTGTTCCTGAAATGCGCTGCTGTCTTCTATTGCATTTTAGGATTTCATAAAAGACACAAACAAATGCCAAGCTTATATTGTCTTAGATTATGATGATTTCGTGCACTTGGTACCAAGTTTCGAGGGTTATGCTCTTCGATTTCCCACCGATATAGGGAGCAGCAGTCATCCTAGGGATTTCCAATAGGTCATGGACTTGACCCGCTACTTCCGCCGGGTCCGGGTGTTGGTAATCCTCGCGACAAGATACTGGACTGGTTCTGTATAGAGGGATTATCGCCAGATTGATCTTACGTGAGAACATGCGAGATATATTCCTGTTGTAACCTATCGCTAATTCTTAAGGTGAAATAGTCGACATTTTCGCAGCTATTTGTCACGCCAATGGTGTGCGAGAGATGTATATTCACACTGTACATGCATACCTGGGTGTCCAATAAACTCTGGGCATCTCTGAAAGGTGATACATTAAATATCAGTAAGACATCCACTATTTGTGAATACATCTACGAATTACTGATCCAAATATATAATAAAACCTAATACATTAGTAACTTGCGAAAGATAGATTTCCTTTAACACTTTTCATAAAGGTTTGGTCACGATATATATTGTTTGACACAATCAATCGCAGAACATACGGTCTACAAATTATAACCTATGTGCATTATCAAATTTAAATAGGCATATGCCACAGTGAAACTATATTCCTTGCACTTAGTTCGTGGAATACAATGTACAGCATGCATATACTGAGTAAATTATCGTTTCTGGCTAGTTCCATCGGAGTACAAATGCCTTGACAGTCAGTTATCCATTTGCATGAGGACCTTTACCGTAGCTAGATCTATCAGAATTGGAGTATTCCATACCTCTATGAACCTCACATGTAAATCTTTGCACAGTAATACGCAAATAAACGGGCAATGCCGCGTGAAGCGATATTTCCGGTGGGTCCAATCACACTGTACTTATTCCTGCTTCACACAGGAGATCAGAAAATGACCATACGTCGTGGAAAAGTGAAAGCAAAGCACACAGATTTATGTACACACGACCTAGCACGGCAGTCATGACCATAGCACCGCCACTATGTCTGTTTACATGGCTGGACAAGGCCGTAGTATTAGACAATGGAATGGTCTTCGCGACTTGACTCAATCCACAGACGTTAAATGGGTCCGTTGGACTGAAACACTTATTTCGAATATTCCGCTCATACCAGTATATTAACGGTGTCAGCGTATACCCGTTATTAACGGTGTATAGACGGACATAAAGGCAACATTTTGTTCATTGTACGATGGGCTTTGTTTATACCAGAATTACATAACGTCTACTGGTTGAGGTTATTACAAGCACATTACTGTTATTTGCATTAGAGTCTGATGCTAATGTAGATCGTTGTGCCATTTGAAGAGCTACTGTAGTATTGGAAAAGAACAAAGCACTTGTACAGTAATGGAAAAGAACAAAACAATTGTACAGTAATGAGAATGACTATTTGTATAGTGTGATGATTGACGAAAGGGGAAAATACCTGTATTAGTCTTCAGAGAATTTCCAAGAGCTCCGACCTTGCACAAATGGAAACAACAGTGTGATATTATTACTCTAACGTATTCGACATTCCAACAATGTTTAGTTAAACAAATTTCTGTACATATATGTATTTATCCTTGGCGTTCTCCCATTAACTTGTAGTATGCCTATGTATGAACATGTTAACATAATCATACAGTGATTTACCTATTGTTTTGCCTCCTGTACGTATGCCGATCTATTATTACACATACACACTATTCAAATCAGAAAGAAATCTGAAGTACAAATTACGAAATGTTTTCTTCGATCACATAAAACACGAAAGAAGAATTACAATTGTATCATGATTTGACAATGACTACATACATAAAACAATGCTGTTTATGTAGAAATCTGCCTTCGTATGTGACTACCACCGTATCACAGCACCCATCAGCAACAGTTTCACTTGCGTATAGGGACCGTAAGTTGACTCGAGATATCCCGAGAGTCATTCAATATCCGGTGACATAAACGGGTCAAACACCTAAATGCGCTACACATTTGACGACATTCCCCTGTGACGTCACATGAAAACGCCACGATTCAGACGTCATTCATAGCAACCGTTGATTTGTACATGTCAACGGAAATGACCCCGACGAGACTTACTGTCCCTATTGTAAATTAGCCTACTGTAAACATATAACTGATTTAGACTGACAGGTCTGCCTTTGTTAAAATGTAAACGTTCATGATAGAATACCACTGATGGAACCTGGAACATATACTGAAGTAGTGTCACGGAGGACTAATTAATATGATACCTATTTCATGATTCATCCGTATTTCTTTTGCTATTCAACTTAAATGAAACTACAATAGTATATCTGACACTTCCAATGCATTAGACATTGGCAAAGACAGTGTCAAGTATATTTTAGCGGTAATGTGGACTATTGCATGATTAACTGTTATTTGAATTGCTCGAGTATAGAGACATCAGATATTCTGCTATCCTGTTCAGGTAGATTTCAGACTTATGACAACGTTACACCACGAATCCTACCCGTGTGCACCCTTCATTCCTGGATATACGGTGACGACGTAATCATGGCTTGGAGTTCACTTTGATGTCTTGGAAATAAGCGATGTAAACTATGAAATATATAGTTGCGTGTCATAACCATGGCCTTTGTGGTGTACCCACTGAGCAGATGTAGTGGTAGATACCCCTTGTGGGTGTACCCCACGTGGGTGGTGTGTATCCATATTTCACCTCATCACAATGAGGCTACAGTTAATTGTTGCAGTGAAACTTTGAATCGCTGTATTCATATGAAGTTTAACTTGCGTGAAATGTCTACAGGCCTTCAGAGCAAATTAAACTGAACATCTTTTGAAAATTCCAAGCACATGAGGTGCTATTTTCTTAACTATGCTGCATCCACTCTCGCATGCTTCTCTATTCAACAAGCAAGGGAAGTTTTCCAAAGGCAATTTGCACCTTCAAATACTCTTTCTTTGATCCTATGAAAAATGAAATGTCTTTTTCTACCTCTGAAACAAGCGCAGAGTTCCTGTATAAATACATGCCAGACTGTTAGGTTTGCAATATTTTCATACATCAGTGCTCAACAAAAGGTTCTCCTTGAATAACCTGGCCATGTATTTCCCTGACATCGTCAACGTGCTGCACAGTCTAGTATGAGCGGGCTGGGGTGAGAGAGACGCCGATAGTGAATGGGTGGTTCAACAGTACTGAGAAAGGATGGTCTCCCCCCAGTTCTTCACACCATGAGCTGTATAGACACCCAAAGGTAGGGATGTACGTGAACTAACCCAGGAGGGGATTCGTCAAAGGGGGCTGCATTATGCCTCGACTCTTCAACATATCACAAACGCAACGTAACAAGGCGGTCGTTTATAATTCATGTTTTGCCAAACTCTTAAAGATACACGATTTTCGCTTTGACACCGCCTGGATGCGTACCGTCAACAGGATGACAAAGATGCCGAGTGAGTCTATTGGGTACACGGGTAGATGGTCTATTAGGAGACGGCGTATGGGTAGATAGATGGTCTATGGGTAGATGATCTATGGGGAGACGGCCCATGACCACACAAGGTGGAGGTGCGTCGCCTGGTTTGGTTCTACCTATATCCATGTTTTAAACAGCCTATCATGCATTGTTTTCAACACAGAATGTTCTTTAAATTGTACCAATGCTCACTGTTTCACTATCATGTTGCTAATGTCAACCTAATTTGTTCTACAATTTATACAATACATTATAATTCAAATAATAATAATACTAATAATATAAAATGTAGTAATAATAATAAAAAATATAAATAGTAATAATTTATGCATTTACAAAGCACGTAACCCCCCGTTTAATAGTATACCGATATAATATACTACTATATATGCATATGCATGTATGCAAGGTGTTAATTTCTGCATAGTTTATGATTAGCGATACAATATAGATAGCGTAATCTTGTGATGTGGAGGAATGTGGGAGATTAACCAGATAAGACGACCATTGTAGGACATATTGCTATGTGGATTGGTGTTCACATCAAAGGTATAGGTAGTATTATAAGTACACAATGTGGTGTTGTGTAGTGTCAGCTCTTCTGTCATGTTACTTTGTGTCAGTTTGTATGCTGACCCGCTTATTGTTAAGGCAATTCAAGGCTGTTGGACATTTGTAAACGAAACAATTTCGTATGTAAGCACAAAGCAATGTAATACTAGTGTTTCTTTTCAACACAATGATATCCGCTTCTGTGACGAATGCGTATTTTTCTCTTAGTGAATCTACACTATAAGAAAGCATTGCTATACTATGTTCAGCGTGTCTCGGGTTATATTAGTCATATATGCCTCGTTCACAACATTCAGTAACATGTTCTTGATCAAGGCTACCTGCTATACCGGTATATACTCATATCTCACAGTCAATTCTTAGTGTTCACCGTTGTCTTTGATTATTCAATGTTTTCAAAAGTAAACATTATATTAAATGTCCTGTAGTTGTGTATTTAGCGTTTATTCTACAGTAGTAAGTAATTAACTGCTACAGGGACAAACAATAATTAAGTTTGTATCTGGTCGTAATGGCGGATTTATAAGTGACTCACAATACAGAGTAGCGCTCTCAATTAAAGGGCGATAAAAAGTCATCAATATGCAAGAAGAAGTCGGTGACACACCAGTTGCTCACTCCAGTCCGGTAAGGAGACGAATTCACCGCTGAGTCACAGACCCCAGGTTTAATCTAACTTCGATTAAAATCACGGGTCGAATTCTCCTCGTCGTTTTCCGCTCATTAATTCCCCAAAGACTGACTAGCAATTGTGTCGAGCCTGTGTCGAGCCTGACTGTGTGGATGTGCACCCCCTGTGCCGAACATCAGCACAGACCCCTCAATAGAAAGCCCCAGGGGTAGAGGACTTTCGAGTGGGGTACATTATTTCCCAATATCTACGTGGGGCTATTCCATTGCATCGGATGGCCATCAAACACTGTTAAGTGCATAGTATGACCTGTGACACGCACGTGCACGCTAACTGTGGCGTATGTCGAAGGTAGAGAGGTGTTAGTATTATTGTTTAATGGATACATGTGAACAATATAGACACTTATTTGAGAATAAATGTTATAGATAATGGTATGGTGTTTTCTGTTGTATTACATGGAATTGACAGACTTAGTGGGGGCATGGTGCATTACATAGAATACAGTCAATAATGTGTGTGTGTGTGTGTGTGTGTGTGCGTGGGTGCGTGCGTGCGCGCGCGTGTAACTTGTGCGCTCGCATAAGTCTATCTATACTTATTTATGTTATATACATCCATTCTACTCTGTCCAATAACCAATAACAGTTTAAATTGTCCCATGCCACTAACTATCAGCGCATGTCAATACAATAAACGTTCGCTTTCACCACCTCACATAATGCTTTAGGTGTAACTAAGTTAATGATTTCCCTTAAACTCTAACATGTTTAATGTATTAACAGATGCAAGGATATGTTTGAGAGTGTGGCAGTTTAGTTCAGATCATGAAAATGCAGCGTGATTATATATGAAACATAAACCATTTGGCATATTATAAGGGCTATGCAGTTCTGAAGCCAGGTGCTCATGATCAGGCTGGTTGTGATTACGTGTAAGGATATTAATAAATACAACATTTGTGCTCAATTTGTTAGAGTAATCTGAAAAACATGCTAAACAAACTGTGTAGAAAATATGTAGAGGTAGATATAATACACATGTAGTAGTAGTAGTAATAGTAGTAGTAGTAGTAGTAGTAGTAGTAGTAGTAGTAGTAGTAGTAGCAGCACTAGTAGTATGAGAACTCAACTATGCAGTATGGATGTTACACACACACACACACACACACACACACACACACACACTAGTAGTAGTAGTAGTAGTAGTAGTAGTAGTAGTAGTAGTAGTAATGGTGTTGATAGTAGTATACCGGTATGTGGTGTTAGTATAGTATAGGCATAGTGCTATAGGTCCCAGGTTTTCCACAGATCTCTAGCAGCATTATCTACAGATGTGATAATAACAGAAGTAATAGCAACAGTATCATGATACGACATGCTCCACATCACCCTCAAAACACCTGCCATTATGACTAGCCTACTTATCGGTCAACTATTTGACGTAAGCGGTCATAATGCCCGTTTTTTCGCGGATGACTCCATAATAGGACATACGAGTTGACACTAAAAGCCACTACATATATTATAGACAGGAACATGAGAACATCGTCGTAGACGCTGATGATGTCATTACCATTCTTGACCACCTCAGTACTGCAAGCCATGGGATCCCCATTCAATGAATAGTTAACTATATATTGATTATGGGCTTGGTTTCGTGTGATCCACGAGCTTACATGAGCGACACATACAGCATAGGCTTGACACATAGCCTTTAAGTGACTCGCTGATGTTGTCACATAGCCTGGACAACACTGGACAACACTGGACAACACTGGACAACACTGGACAACACTATAGTCATCACCACTACAGCAATACGCATGCACTAAATTGCATCATTTACAATCACACGAAACAATAAGACTACTGATCATGAATCGCACGCAGATTTGTTTTAATATTGGTTGTACTTTTTAATTTAGCTACATTAAACGTAATTATATATATACATCAGTGTGACTAGGACTAAACTAATTATAGCCATGTTTGAAGTAATGAAAAAAGGAATACAATACTGGATAGCGTTTTTCATGAAGCACTCGTATATAGTCCATTAGTGGCCGCGATAGCTTCGTACGATGCTACAAACCAATAGGACCAATAATAGTTATATCAGAACATACGAAGAGAACCTTTATTCACCCAGGCATATATTTGCTAGGACTGTTTTTGTTTCATAGCGTTTATGACAAATGCGGGTAAGTACGGTTGAACCAATTTCTACACGCATGGACTTTGTATTTATACTCAGGTGTAGACACATGTATGTATTTGTATTCGTGTTATATCTGCACACAAGATTTGCAACATCGTATCTGCAAAAGAGTTACATACAAAAAGTGACGATATACGGCATGGCATCTGACGTATGCCATTCACATGACACGGATGTCATTGACGTACATTCTCACGATGCTAGATACGCCCATCGACGTGGTAAATGCCTTGAAGATACTGCACAACAGATTCAAAACAAACCATCTTGAACTATTTGAATGTTAAGCCAATTTCCGGGGCAACTAAACGTGACCCATACTGTCACATGGCCATTAAGGCTAAGTCGTGGAGATGCGTTCTCAATGGATGACAAATACTAGACGTGAGCTGTGAAATTGGATTGGGGTGAGGTAAACTGAATGGTAAACTGAATGGTAAACTGAATGGTAAACTGAATGGCACACCAGCTACTCTGAATGGAATTAGTCGGGTAAAATTCCTATTTTGTTCGAACATTAGTAGGGTGTAGTCACAATTCTATAGTTTCGAATACTAAGTATTAGTAGTGTGATGATGAGCAAGTAAACTATCCTGTGAATCTTAGTGCTGAATGACGCTTACCTTCACTTGAGCGAGTATTGCAAGCTATACGTGACGATATTGCTATTTAATTTAACTTGAATTGTCAAAATTAGAACTATTGAATAAAAAAAAGATCTTCGTATAGTAGGCCTATGGAAATGTTACGCACGTTCTTAGACTAAGTAGATCGTAAGAACTTTCGAGAATTGGCCTCCTGCTTTATTGACGACCAAACACATATTATAGTTTACGATTTATCTCAAGTACGGTCCACTTCATAACATTGATTATTTACAATCAACAGTGAATTGTGTCCTATCTCTACTGGCGAAGAAAGAAAGTCTACTAGCCATAAACAAACAAGCAGATATATTCGCGTTTGTGATATTATACATTGCTATCAAAGCTGAGATGTCCACAGGTGTTCACGTTCGTGGTTGGTATTTCTCAATACGACTGTCGCATGTGTAGAATGTATGTCACGTTGGCCGGGTATCAATGTATCACGGACTACGCACTCTTCCTACAACAAAGTTTCCAACTTTTTCAACAGTTAATTAACTTTCCAAAGGGTATTCAATATCCAACAGTTATCAAGCAGTGCCAATAGTTTTTAATCAACTTTTTTCAACCAACTGTGTTTACAACTTACCAAAATTCCGCAACATTTCTAACAATATTTTAACTTCCAGCAGTTTTCAAACTTGGCAATATTTCTTCAAATTTCCAATAGCCGAAATCGTCAGGAAATCCAAAGTGACCATAACCAGGATAATTCCAATACAACAAGCTACTCGCTGAATGGTAGAACCCTCACTCTGCACTGCGTTGTTGCCATGCTCGTGGATTCCGGTAAATGAGATAACAGGAACAACTAATATTATTTATTTTGAATTAATTTAATAGTTGTCACGAGGATAACTCCTCGATTGTTCAAAATTAATGACATTTATAGTAGTGTAGCTACACTGTATTTCCATTGTAATTTAATAATATTGTAAGAAGATTAGTAACATTTCGGGATTTAGCATTGGAGATAACTCGATTACTTCACGCTCCATCGTCGGATCAGAGTTATCTACCGGTGGAGCTGCGCTATCATCGTTGGCACTACCATATCGAACACAGATGGATGGACACCTTTTGCGTTTTGACATTACGTAGATGGTACTAAAACATCTCAATGAATTCCGTCGATGCCGATCCATTTGAAAACACTGCATCATCAATAGATCTTCGGCGCCGAATAATTTCTCATCTTCTGTAGCTTTTATTAAATCCACAAAAGTGAAATAGGTGTCATCCATTCAAATTTGCGCGATCTACCGATTAAGCTCCAATGATGAACCCACTGATAACGAAGCGCAATCAGTTGATAACTCGCTTCCATCGATATGGCATGAGAAACTAAATTTACATGTCTGATATTTTATCGTGAAATTGATTTATTTCAAGTCTTGTTTAAGATATTAGATTATATGTTATTTTCTTTAGGATTTCTGGAACACAAACAACACGTTAGAATAAACATAAGTGTCTGAAAAACGTTGTGGTAGTATACAAGACACTGACACTTATTTCATGAAGGAAATGGAATAAAGTTAACACCGCCTTGTAATACAAATCCGCACCGGGGTACTCCTGGGTTCATAAAATAACGTCATCATCGGGATACAGGTGCCCACTGCGACATAAAACAATAAATATCTCACTCACCCATCAACTAACGCAAACATAATGTGAATCCATAGCCACACGGCATGACATGCATTGACACCCCTATTTCGTAGATTATCTCGGTAAATATTTCATACTTTTTCTTATTTTATTTGCCCTAACCAAAATTTAAAATAATAATATTGCATCAGTAATCAAATATCTGTTTATCACCCAATACTGTGTTTTCGCAGTAGATATCGCTTTCAAATAGCAATCGATATCTACAGCAGTAGATATCGTTTGACATAAATTAGTGGTTTATTCGATTGTTCTACCATTGTTATACTGTATATATCGCTTTTGATGGTTCTACCATTGTGACGTCATAACATTGCTATGTCACAATACAAATGCACAGCAGCTTCACTGTGAAATCTTTTAGA